>JAAAKE020014474.1:0-10682 GCA_010014785.2 Anisolabis maritima
AAATGGGTGGTGGAGTGTAGTGGGGGGGGGGGGGGGGGGGGGTGAAATTGAGGGTTTTTTCAATAGGTTTGCTAAAAGTTTTTTTTTTTTAAGTCTTTTCCGGCATCTCTGTCCTTCTTGCACTTTTATATATAATATAATAGTAAGGGGAAGTATTATGATCATGAAAAATTTTACCCCCTCTCCCCCAATTTTAAAAAATATCTTTTAGGTTTCCCCGAAAATGCAAAAATAAAAATCTTTATGTGTGTAGTTTTTATTTTGGCTTAAATCTCCGGAACCATTCATCGGAAAAGGATGGACTTAACAACTTGATAGCCATAGGGGACTTTACGAAGGTGTTAAAATTTTAATGAATTCGGCTGGCAGGGGGCTCGAATATTTATCGCGCACTATGATTTTCTCAGTATCAAACTTGGTGATAATCAGACTAATAAAATTGAAAGTAGAATCTTCTCCAAGAATGCGGGAATTTGTTAATTAAGGCACCTGGGGTCCGAGGGTCACTCGGGTTTATCTTTCAAAGCTAGGACCCTATAGAAACACTAAACCTTAAATATATTTTTCCAAAGGTGAGAAAGCGCACCCGAATTAGTAAATACAGGAATTTCTCGCTTATTGCGGATCTGGCTATATTACGGGTTGCAATTTGAGTAATAATTTTCACTTATCACGGATTATCACTTATCACTATTATGCGGGTTGGAAAAGTTTAATATGTATGTATGTAATTTGTTTAAAATTTCGCGCCATATCCACACTAAGCCTCGTTAGTGCAGATTAAAAAATCATTTTTTCTTTTCTTTTCATAAACAATTAAAGTTCTTTTTTTCATTTGAACTTTTTACTCCTTTATGATTTTTTTTTATTCATTTTATATAAATAATTAAATTTTTTTTGTTTAAACAAAATTCGATAGGAATGAATTAAGAAATAAGTGCGGTATTTTAGAGACCCATTAATCGCACTAAGTGAGGTATTTCTGTACTTCAAATTTCATCAAAATCGTTTTCGAGAAAAAATTTACATTCATATTTATATTTAAGATTAGCTCGTTGTAGATATAATATTATATATATATACAAAAAATAGAAAGGAAGGAAGCTTTAATTTTTCAAGAATTTAAATGATTATAAAGTGACATAAGGTGAAAATTTTTTATAATTTATATTATATACATATATATGTTATGTTTTGATTATGAATGTTTTATATATGGATGTGAACAAACATATGATGTTGTAGTTGTTGATTTGTGAAAGCTTTTTTTTTTTTCTTCTGCCTGTTTTTCTGGGATGTTCTTTGATATAAAATCTTTTTCTCAAAGCTCATCTGTTTATAGTTAATATTTTAGAAATGAAGAGATTCATTGAAGCAATGCGTAATATTTTTGACTCGACACGCCATCTTTTATCCCTTATATGGAATTGCCGCCAGATTGTCTCGCTCTTTTGCCCTGTTTTTTTATTTCGTATGAGTAAAGAGAAATTATTTTTAAAATTTTTCTGCCTTTCCATCGCAACGACGGGGAATTTTTCATATCCGATATAAAAATTTTATAGATGAAGTTTTAGATGGAATAAGAGAACAATTTCATATTTTAATTTTTTATTGAAAAATTCTAAATAAACAATTTCAGAAATTCCACACTTAAGATTAAAAGAAAATTTTTTTTAGAAATTGTGTTAAAATTCCACAAAAAAGTTTAAGATCCTATTACTCAGGTAATATAAATATACACACGCCTATATCTTATTAATATAAATAAATAAGGACAGAGTTTAAATGACTTCCAATGCCGAAAAAGATTTAAAAAAAAAAAAAACTATATCTAATTCTAATTCTATGCTGGGAAGGATGTCCTGGTTTGAGGAGGGAATTCTTCTTTACGTCCCTTCCATAGGACGGGACATCACAACAACTCCCTTTGCTTGTGATGGGGTTCAATGTTCCAATCCAGAGCACACTTGAAGATTTGGTTACATTAAATATTTTTATTGAATGAAAAAATCCCTCCTGCCCGGGATGTGAACCCCGACACCCTACCAATTCCCCCACAGAGCTCTCTTGCGGTAAAAATTGAAAAATTTAATATATTTAATTAATTATGGAATAAATTAATAATAGTTTATTTTAATTTTCTCTATTATTATATGAATGGCAAAGTCTGTCAGTCTGTTTGTCACGTATAAACTCTGAAACGGACGAATTTTCGTGGAGTTTTTTCCAATGTGAAAAAAAAATTTTATTTTAATTTGGTTTATTATTGGTTTTAGGTTAAAAATTTTTTCCAAAAAAGAGACAGGAATTGCCCTCTCCGTATCCACCTGGAGGCGAGCTACGCAGCTAGAATATGTATATTTATATCTAAATTGTAAGCCAAAAAAAAGGAGAATAGAGGAGATAATAATCTTTTTGATAATAAAAAGAATATAGAAGATGATAACATAAAAATAAGTTGGTCGTTTGGCTACAGAAATTTATAAATTAGGAATGAGTGCAACAGATTAAATTATTTACATGTTACAGTTTGAGTTTATTTAGATAACGATTCACAGCATAAGATAATTCATAAACAGATTCATAATTACAAAAGAATGATTTAAAGATACAATCAAATATGACCTAAAATTTTTATTAATTAACATAAAGACATAAATCAAATGATTCATAAACCAACCAGACACACAAAACACAAAACAAAATCATAAGTAGAGTCATAATTTAATTCATCGCCTTCATACATAAGAAACACATAACATAAATTACCATATTTCTTACATAATGTTTAATTAAATACAATTTATATTATCTGAAGAAGGTCAGTATGTGCTTTTCGAAACCATTTGGAGTATTTTAGGAGGAAATCGAAAAAAACTAAAAAGACATCAGTAAAATGGGCCCCAAACAATTTTGGGGTTCAAAATCAATTGATTTATGAATGTTAATCAAAAGTTTATATATTTTTAAAAAATATATCAATCGCAAAACTTTTGGATATGACGTTAAACGCGAACCACTAAACCTCCCCTTTCCCCCATATAGGAAAACATTGAATAATAATATTTTTTTAGGCTTTAATTTAATTATTTCTAAGGGGCAATTTATTATGTAAATTATTAAATCAAAAATTTCACAGAGTTTCTCAAGTGGACTACTAGAAGCGTAAATAAATTTTTGTCGCTCAGGACGAATCACTGACCTTTGATATATGAAGTCAGAACCCTAACTCAAAATGCAAGGGTCATGTTAAAAAAAACAGCCCCTCCCCCACCTTCCATTTGGTCGGTCAGGTGATAATGCCCGCCCCCCCCCCCCCTCCTCCCCAAATAATATTTAATAATAACAAATTATTGTTATTGTTAGTGTGAAATAAATGTAGATCTTTTTGGGTGGGAGACGTCGACAGTTGCGTCATGATGACATTAGAAGCTCATTGACTTTTTTCAATCGATCAGAACAGAAACAGAAAATGCGCTACGTGAGTAGATTAAAAATTTTACATCTACAAACCCAAATTAAATTGAAAGAACGGCCCTATGGACCACTAAAATTTTCTCACTGACCATCAATAGTCAATTGCAATGCATCCCCGATATATTTTTCCTTTTTTTTTTTTTTTTTTTATTAGTTATCCTTTAGAAATAAATGTCAAACTCTGCTCGCAGTCCAAAAAAATGAGACTCAATAGACAATACACACGCCAACAATTACAATTTGAAACAATTAGGGCCCCTGGCCCACCCCCCCCCCCCCCCATCCACCCCCGAAATTCCAAAAATAAATAAATAAATAAAAATATAATAGAAAGGAAAATAAATGCTTTTAAAATTATCAAAGCCCTGTCCCTTGGTGCAGAGGTAGAAGTCTTGCCTAACTCCCCAAAGGTCAGAGGTTCGCTTCCCGGCAAAAGCGACAAAAATTTATTTGTATTATATTGGATGCCGATTATTTTAAATAAATATAGACTAGAGTCTAAATGGTCTCAGATGCCGAAAGAGACTTGAAAAATAAATTTGATATTCTTTGGAATTTATTTTAAACTAGTCCTAGAAATTATAAATTTCTACGATATTCATAATTTATTGTGTATTTGATTTTTTTTTATAATAAAACTTATTCAAAATTATTGGAGCCATATCCATCTATTGATGTTAAATTTATTCTTTACTCCTCCTGAAAAAATACTCCGACTCCGACCCTGATAAAATCTAATAAATAAAATGACAATAAATATAGATAAACTCAATTATATATTCAAAGAGAATGAGGCTAAGTTTATTCTAGAAACGCAACTAACGAATTCCTTATTCCCTCGATTGTTCTCCTTCTTTTATCCTCTTCTCTCTTTGTCGTCGTCGTCGTCGTTTTTTTTTTTTTTTTTTTTATTTTTTTTATTTCAAATCAAATCAAATGATTTTTTTTTCTCTCTTCTTTATTTTGTTGGAACCAATCAAATTACCAATGGAGTTGTCAACAAGATTGGGTGTGAAAGATAGGGGGGGGGGAGGGTTTCTGTTTCTCAAGGATCTTTCAGAAGGGTAAAGGACCTTCTTCTCCGGTCTCGTCTATGTTCATGGTCATTTTAACAGCAGGCATTTATGAATTCCTTTCTTGTTGAATTTTTTTTTTAAATTAAAATAAAAAATACACTGTATTGAGAGAAAATATAAATAAATAAATAAATAGAGCCGTGTTATCATGGTATTTCCATCACTTTTATAAATAAAAACAGAGAGAGAGATATTTTTACTAAATTGAATCTTTGAAGGGTTATTTATATATTTAAATGCTTTGGGATGCAGGACCGATTAATATTCTTTGCAACATGTAACAAAAGGAAGTTTTTTCTTGATTGCAGGATTTAGTAAATCAAAAAAAATTCCAATATTGAGATGTCCGGAAAGTAGATGAATCTGTCATTGCAGAGATGTCAGTATTTAATGAATGAATGAATTGAGTAGGATTCATTTGAGACGTTTCGGGTTCATCATCAAGAATTTCCATTAAACTAAAAACTAAATGATGTATCATGGCATGATGGTGATATCAATTTTATCGTTATAAACCCCCACCCCCTCTACTTAATGAGGCAAATCCGTCGTTACCACCAGAAACTAAAAAGACCAACTAGACATCGTAGTGGTGGCCTAGTTAAATAATCATTTCGTTGCCAATTTGTTAAATAGAAGAGAACAAAATAAAAAAAAAAGTCGAAGCTAGCGAAATTGCTTACATCAATATTGAAATGACTGAAGAGATGAGGGTCCCTTCCTCCTCCTCCTCCTCCTCCTCCTCACTCTTCCCTGTTGTGGCGATCCTCGCTCAGCAGCCAACGATAAATTGCTGACAAGTTGGTTGCCTAGTTAAAGGAGTAATGAGTTGAAAATTGGAGAGGAATGATAAATTTTATACATCATTCACAAACATTAATTAAAATTATAGCGGCCACGTAACGTACGTATATATCTCTTAATCATGGGATCAAATTAAAATAAAAACTGGTGGAGGCTACCACAAAACCAATCCTCTCTTTCATTTTAAGAGACAAAATATGAAAAAAAAAAAAAAAATCGGGAAGGACCTTCCCTCAACTATATACTAAGTACAAGAAATTAGATCGGATCGCCATACTTACAAGATGCATTATAATTAAAACTCTAAAATAAAATTAGCTTCCAAATTAAACAAAAAAAAAAAAAAGCAAATGACGGTTTTAGAGTTTTATATTTATTATTAAACTTAAAAAAAAAAAGTTATAATTATAAATATATTCCTTGGGATAAATTTGGAACGATTATTTTCCACCCGGGAATTGATAAACAAAAAATCTGGTGTGACACCACATTAGATTATTTTCTCTTGACTAAGCAGGTGGTGTTTGTTATTCATTCCAGATTTTTTTTCTACTCTAATATGAAATGGCATGGAAATCCGTTCAACTGAACTGATCAACACGTCAATAGACTGACAAACAGAAAGAGTGAGAATTTCTCAATTTGTCTCATTTCATCAATAAAATTGTTTATTAAAAATAAAAGCAAGTTCTCTTTTCCTCTTTTATCTTTATCAAATAAAAATTTCTTCGCCTCTTGAATTAAGTTAAAAATATAATTTACTTCAAAAAAAAAAAATACAAAGTTATTTTTGTTGATGCCACGTTTTTTTTTTTTTTTTTGTTAATATAAAAAGCTTTTTTTTTTTTTTCAAATGAGTTTTTATTTTTTTTTCTTCTCGCTTCTCTTTTTATTTTTATATAAATTGATTTTGTTTCATGTCTTATCAATTATTATTATTTCTTCTTACAAACAAAAAAAAAAAAAAAAAAGAAATGGATTCATTTAAAATGGTGAATGAATAAAACAATGGCTTGAATGGGGAAGCAAAGAACAATACTTGAATTAAATCCTTTCCCTTTCTTTATACAAGAGAGAGAGAGAGAGAGAGAGAGATGTGCAATTAGATTAAAGAGAATAGAAAAAAACAAACCAGAGAAAAGAAAATTACAATTTAGGCCTCTTTGTGCATCTCCACACAAGAGAAAGGTAGGTACAGGATTTCCTCGCTTAGTGCGGACATCACTATAGTACGGGTTGCAATTTGAGTAATAATTTTCATTTAGCACGGATTGATTCACTATTATGCGGCTAATATGTATAATTTGTTTAAGATGTTTCACGCCAAAATGCATCCCGAAAAAACGAATACCAAAAAACTTTTCTTATAAATAAATATTTAGTTTTCTTTCATTTAAACTTTTTACTCTTTTATGATTTTTATATTCCTTTTATATAAATAATTACATTTTTATTATGTGAACAAAATTCAATTGCAGCGAATTACTAAGAAATGATGCTTCACTCAGTGCGGTATTTTAGAGTAACGCACCAAGCGAGGTATTTCTGTAAATTTATTGCTGATCTGGGCTCATTTTATCTCTTGGAGCTTTCTTAACAAATTTACAAATAAATCTCTCATAATACAAAAAAAAAAAAAAAAGAAATATTAAAAAAAAAAGAAGAAAAACAGCTACAAAATCATTTTTTGTTCTACATATGAAAACATAATATTTTTAGATCTAAATTCAAACTTCAAATTCAAATTTTCAAATTTGACGGCTTATTTGGTATTTATAGAGACGCCATAAATGACTTTGTGTATGACGAGGTACAATCGACATGTAGATCCTGATGATTTAAATAAATAAATAAATAAATTTATTTACGACTTTCTAAGAGGCACAAGTCCTCGGCGACTAGTCCTCCAATCAAACACAAATATAAATTTATAACACAAAACAAATACAAAAAAATAATAATAATAATAATTGAATATAAATGTTTGCTCATTAACAAATAACATACATATCCATTGAAAGGAAATAATATAAACATAATGAAACATAAAATGAAGCTAAATAACTCATCAGCCTTCCCGAAGCTGTTAAGGGAAAACCTGGCCAAGCCCTTAACACAGAACCTAACTGTCTTGGCTTATGAATTTTCTTCTTATGATCTACCCTACCTAAATAATTTGGCTGCTGAACCTACTTGATATTTCCTCCCAACTCCTTGATACGCCCTAAACATCACTTTGTCCCTAGGGTTCTTGCTTATGAACATTTTTAGGCTTCGTTTTTTTCAAAATGGAAAAACTAGAATTGTGTCTTAACGGTAGTTTTATTATTAGTTAATATATTATTGTAGTCCATTTATTTTATTTTCCCACACAATTGTATATAAAAATAAGGTGAAAGTAGTTATTATGATCAAGAAAAGTTTATCTCTCCCCAATTTTTAAAAATATTTTTACGTTTCAAGTCAAAAGAATCCCAAAAATGCAATCTGTGTGTGTAGCTTTTATTTTTACTCTGGAACTACTCATCGGAAAAGGATTAAACCTCTCAATTTTACAGCCCTATGAGTGCCTAAGAAGGTATTAAAATGTGAAGCGAATCAGTCCAGGGATCGCAGGGGGCGGTAAAAGCCCACAGCGCTAGGCCAAATCTTTTTGAAACTCAGTGCTTTAGCTTTAATCTGGACCAATTTTCATAACTATTTATTGAACGGATTTATTTAAAAAAAAAAAGCCAAAATAAAATTTCGCATAAGATAATAAACGTCGGTGTGGAGAGAAACTAAAATTTTATTTAATCTCTTTGACTCTTTGAACCACTGAACTTTGGTACGTGAAGCCAGACCTCTCTGCACCGAAGGATAGAGCCACTGAAAGGTTAAAGATTTTGACATTGTTAATATTAATAGCCTTAAAAGCCAAGAGGTGGAGGGTTCGGATCCCGGACAATCCGATGAAAATTTATTTAAATCAATTGCTATAAATAAATATGCCTGGATAATTTGCAGCGTAATAACCATATACAGTCTATGTACCGTTTATAGTCTATGTTGATGAAAAAACTAATAAAAAAAATACTCGATATGCTTGCATCTTATACTCCCAGAGGATATCTTTATCCAAGGCTACAAGATTCTGGAAAGTGTTGCAATTTCGTTGCCTATTTTTATATTGTCATAATTCTCCCTTTATATTCTATGAATTTTATTTCATTCCAAGAAGAATTAAAATTTTTTTATTAAAATCTGTTTTCAGATTTGCGATTATTCGACTTTCTTACTTTTTTTCATGTTTCAACGTTCATGCGAAATTTTTTTTTATTTTTCGCCTGTTGACCGAAACCAATTCGGCACTTGAATTTAGATAATATAAAATCCAAAAATAAACAAGCTACAAAAATACAATTAAAAAAAAATATAATATAAATAATACGTTTAGAAAAAATATGAGAAGAAAATTGCCCTCTTGCTGTTTTGAATTATTATGTTAAGATTCAAGTCTTGTAGATCTTTAGAAAATTTGACTTTTAGAGTATAGAGCTTACGTCTGGAGTGCACATTCGCACATTCGCACATTATGTGGCAACATTGGCAGTCATAAAGGTATTATATTGGCATAGGGCCTGGGGCGCGTGTATTGTTAATTCTCATCCGGTTTATTGTTGTGATTATTGATTGGGTAGATTTGTAAACGGGGTAAACCAGCAGTAAACCATGGTAGGTGTAAGCTTTGTCAGCCCTGAGGTGAGGATTGCTTTTATTAGTGAAAAAATGCTGAGACTAATGTGCCGCTCTTTTTGCCAACGATTCTCTTTCCTTGCGATGCCCATCTCAGGGAAATTGTAAAATTGTTTTGTATGGCCTTAATGAAGAGGTGATTTAAATTTTTTTGTTATAACAATCATGAGTAAATAAAACGTGACGTCTTTTGCAGAGTCATGTTATTCCTTCGAAGAAGGGCTTATCTCTCGTAGACTACCAAGAGGTTTAGCCCCCCCCCCCCCCCCCCCTTTTTTTTTTTTTTTAATTTTTTTCGCTCTGATACTTTATATGGTAAATAACCAACACGAAATTAATTTTGCTTTTATAACCTCCTAATTAGTAACAACAACAAGAACAAGCAACGTCATTAGAATTTATATAATCTTGTTTAGATATATTATACTGGGTAAATATTTACAAAACAAACCAATTTGTTTAAATTAAAAAAAAAAAAAAAAAAAGGAAGATTTTTTTTCTATTGAAATAATCTCCTTCAATAAATTTTCAACCTTTAAATAAAAAATGAAATATTTATTTATATCAAATGGAATTCTCTGTGTTTGTTTGAAATTAAACAAAAAACTGGAAAAACGTAATGCAGTTGTCTTTAATTATAACAAATCAACTGACTAACTCCGACACCCAAAAAGCGTCTTCTGTCTCAGCCTCAACTTTCTCTTATCTCAAAATCATTCCTCCGTTTTTCAAAAACGTCTTTTGACGGTGGCGAATAATCGGACTTGCTGTTTTGATTATTTTTTTTTTTATAAAATATCATTATATATAGTGGAACCTCGCTTAACGAGCAAAATAAGTTGTAAAAAAAATGGCTCCCTTAACGAGCAACATTTCGCATAACGAGAGGTTTGAGGCAGTACCTGCGGAGCTTATAGTTAACGAGATTGTGTCTTTAGCCAATATCATGAGACTGGAGGTGGATAACAATGATATTGAAGAGAACAGCCAGGAGCTGACCATCGAACAGTGTCTTTCACAACAAGAAATTGTAGAGGAGAGTTTGTCAGTGGAGAAGGACGAGGAAACGGCAAAGCAACAATCTTCTGGCGCAATAAAAGAAATTCTGAAAGCATGGGAAACTGTTGCATCGTATGTTGAAAAGTTTTACCCTAATAAGGCGGTGGCTATGCGCGCTACAAATTGATTCAATGATAATGTGGTGTCACATTTTCACCAAATTTTGAAGCGCCGGCGAAAGCAAATTTCGCTAGATAGCTTTCTAGTTACAAAGAATTAGGTTTGTGTCATAAATTCATAAATAAACTACATAATTAAATCGAAATCACATTCCAGGTTTGTTCGGTCCGGTATACCGTAAAAGAAAAGATAACGATGATTTCGCTCCATAACAATTTATGTATAAGTAATTTTCTTTAAATAAACGTTAAATATAAAAAATTTGGAATATTTTTTGGCATGAAACGCATTATCGTATTTTACATTAATTTATATGGCAAAAAATGTTTCGCATCACGAGTTAGATTCTGGAACGAATTATGCTCGTTATGCGAGGTTCCACTGTATATATATGTTCTGGAAGGTTTCCGC
>JAAAKE020014485.1:0-10680 GCA_010014785.2 Anisolabis maritima
TAATGGATATCTAAAAATTAGAATTACATTAAAATTAATAATCAAAAATATCATAATGTATATAATAAAGTAAAGATCTCTTCTCATTTTTAAATGTGAGTTTAAGTAAAGAAACAATCTCTAATTTAAGCTACTACTTTTAACATAAAAAATCCATGATTCATTCATTAGTAATTCTCAAACTTGTGTTTCTAAAAAGAAATAGATAAATCATTATTTTAATCATTTAATTCTATGTTTTTTTATTAATTGTGACACTACATCTTCCGTAACTAGACCGTTTTCTATAATAGACATTTTTCAAATAATTCAAATCACTCGCACACATTCACATTTAAAACGCGTATATTACTCTCGATGATTTCCAGTATTTAAGTAATTCTAGGCAACTAGTTTTTTGTAGGATAGTACCGCTATTAGTTTTGCATTTCGGTGATCCTGGGCTTTTCAAAAATATAACAGACGATTCTTTATATATGTTTTTAAAAACTACATCTGAATTGCCCTTAAAAGATCCTAAGAAAATTTAATCTCGGCCCGATCTCGAATTCTAGGAAAGGCCAAAAAGATAAACTGTAAAAACAATGTGTGTTGCTCTTTCAGTAATATATTATAATAATAAACAAAAGTGCTATTGACAGTCAATGCATTTTTTTAATTCAAAAACAGTAGCGCCTCACAACTGCACAGTGAATAAAATGTTTCTATTACAGGTATAGGAACTTTAAATAATCATCTTAGCCAAAAAAGAAGCTCAAAAAAATGAAATTTCCTACTATATATAGGAATATAGATGCGGGCTGGAGACCCACAAGGTTCCAAAAAAGAAAGTTAAATTATAATTTTAACCCCGAAAATAATAGAATATTTTGGATCTCAAAAAAAAAAAAAAAAAAAAATGACATACGAGGGCTTTTGACAAAGTAGAGTTGAAGATTGAAACGCTAAGGGTTTTAAATAAAAATAATAATCTTTTATCTTTACCTTTAGTTTTCAATATTGTTTTAAAATTTATTAGATATATAGTTCATTGTGTTCAACCAAGAATCATTTTGTAGTTAAAGATATAAAAATAATTTTTTCCTAAGAATGTGACTCCTATAATGAGTTCCAGAATCTAATTGAAACCTCCATGAACGACCTTTTATATGTCTAGGTTCGATCTATAAGATCCTAATAATTTGTCCTTAATGTTGATGGATTGTTGTCTTATGAATATAGTTCTCAAACAGATACTTAGTTTTTTGAAATGGTAAAATTCAGTGAACCCATAAAGTATTTGCGTCTTAATAGTAGTTTTAACCAGCCTAATTTAATGTAATACGGTGTTATATGGGAATCTCTAGGCAGGTCAACGATAAGGCCAATATAAATATTCAATATTCACTCTACATTCTGGTTCGGCTCGGATGATATGAGTTTCTTGTAGTCCAGACAACAATAGTCAATTTTTGGGATTAAGAAACTGGTGACAAGTATTTTTCTAATTTGATAATAATTTTTAAAGGGTGTCTCAGAGATTTTGATGATGTTTTCATTCCAAGTTAAGTTGGAATTTAAAAATATGCCTAGGCTGTTCAATGACTTGGAATAACAAATGGGTCGATCATTTAAGCGCATCGACGGAATAAAGTCAATCTCTTTAATGAATCTTGAGAAACCAAAAACGATGAACTTTGTTTCATTGATCTTAACTTTACTCCCATCAGCCCAATTCATGATCGACACAATATCCTCATTGATTTTCTGAATTGAGATATCAATGCTTTCAAGTGGAAAAAATAAATAAATTTGTAAATATAGAGATTGTGTATTATATATAAGAAAAAAAAAAATAAGAAAAAATATGAGAAAGTGGCACAAAAGAAGCAAAAATATCTTATCTTGGGTAAATCGTGGAACAGGATGTTTATGATCAATAAAACTTTTTTGAATGTTTATCTTACATCAGATAAGGTAAGAAGAGTGATTTCTCTGACTCCAGGTTTTTTGAGTCGAACCCCTCTATAATCTTTTAATAAAAGATCTCTTCTTATACCTATATAACTTCAAAATACTAGAACGTTAAATTTCGGAGGTTGGGGGATATTTGATTTTACATTTCAAAGATCTAATAAATAATAAATTTGTGTATATATATATATAAACCGTTAAAGGAATTTTCAGACAATCGTAAAAAACTGAAAAAGTACATATGTAAAATAATAATAGTATCTTTGGTCAATTTTATTTAAAAGCTATATATATATATATATATATATTTCATATACGTACATATAATGGAAGCTCTTTTAGCCCTATTACTTATAATTAGAAATTTTAATAAAAGATTTCCTTAATTTGTTAATTTACCTTCAACATGCCGATGACGGTTGTGCCGTGTAATTTTTTTAAATTTTACTAAATTATAAGTTCTTTGTTTCTCATTGATTGTACTAGACTCATTTCAAGATATGAATTGATGGTCCTCAGACTTTATAGAAAAAAAAAATTCAAATTTAAATTTTAAAATTTTAAAAAATTATTTTTCAATTTTTTATAGAAAAAAATTTATAGAAACATTTTCAAATAATTTTTTTATTTCTTACCAACGTAAAATTAGTATTAAATAATAAAAATTCAATCGATATAATAAGACTTGCTTCAAGTAGAAATTTCAATTTTACTATAAATCCTTTCAATAAAGTTAGTAAATTTTCTACATCATCTACCAGAGTAAATTCTTTAATTTGATCATAGAATATTACGTTATTTCCTACAGAAACAGAATTAGAAGTTAAATTTAAAAATTTCAAATTGGGACACGAATTTAAAATAAAATTTAGATTAATTTCCCCAGATCTTAACGACAAGGATTCAATTTTGGAACCTGAAGTTGTGACCAAGTCATTTAAATCGTCGGATATAAAATTACTTACAATGAGTTTCTTTAATAATTTACAATATCTTAAATAACTAATTACCCCGCTTTTAGGAGAATCCAAATCAATTGATACAAGATTAGGGCAAATTTCAATAAATAATTGGATCTCGTGCAAACTCGTGTTGAATTGGTTAATTTCGATTAAATTTTTTGATAGATGAGAATGAATTAGTCGAGTCAAATTCTCTGGTTCGTACAATTAATCATTAATTCTACAAAGTTTTTTGCATGAGGTTTAATTGAATTTTCAATATTATCGAAAGTATTGTCATTAATATAAATGATTAAATATCGAGTGCCAGGGAGAAAAAATTTTAATATTTCGGGAAAAGATTCACTTTTATATTTATAAAGTAGTGGAACCATTTCCTTCTTTATGTCTTCCTTCAATGGGCGTGTAAAACATGTTTGATATTCTTCTTGAAATTTCCTAAATTTGGAGATTAGGCCTGTTTTGGCCTGTGGCGTCCGCAGTATTCCCGGGTTGACCTGATCCCAAGCCGCCGGGAGAGTGAATTGCCACTCACTCTTACTCGACTGGAACCAGCAACAGGGCACGATGACTTATTGTGGGCTAACCGGACGGACGACGTAGATCCTCAATCTCGATGTATCTACACCCGGCGGAATTATTGGGGTAGCAGGCGTATGATCGTGGGCGAAAAAAGGCGATTGCAGAATGTTGACTGCCAACGTCGAATCGCGAATCGCAAGCTGATCAACGCACGTCGAATCTTGACTAGCTAACGACGAATCACGACTAATAATAAAGAATAAGATGAATGTCGACTCTCCGACGTCGAAACCCAAATCGGAATCATAAATGTCCTTCCTTCCCTCTGGTCTGCCGCAGTGCTGTTTGACTTCAGGGAAGTCCTCGCAGGTTCACTCCAGTTCGATTTGAGTATGATGTACGATTGACCCGGGGTTTATACAAATCTCAGGGGTAGAGCCGCTAACACCGGCTCCCCGGGGCATTAGCCTCAAGTTGAGCAGCTTTACTATTAATCGTTTCATATATAGTATATTAATTTTATTTTATACATTGAATTAAATTATGAATTAACGAATTATATATATATATATTTCATTTAATAAAATTACATATTGTATTAATTTTTTATTCTTTTCGTAAACAATAAATAATTACCGGCGGCACTGGCCGGTCCACATTAATTGGTGGAGCTTAACAGGGCCGCACAAAGGCCGGTCATGTTACGAAGTTGTCTTTTGTATTCCATATAAATCTAAGGGGAGGTAAAAGTTCTCTCTAGAAAAAAATTTCTCGCATCTTTACTTTTTTGTTTATTGCAAATTTCTCCTTTAAAAAGAAGGTGGGGTAAAAGGGGCTTACGATCATCTCTAGCTGTCACCAGTGTCCAGTATGGGACTCAGAGGCGCGAAATCTATGTTACAGAGTTTAAAGAAAGAATTTAGTGGAAATATTCCATTTGGTATTTAAAGTGCTATTTATATAATTTAATTCAGAGATATTTCATATATAATATAATATGGAGGCAATACACACATTCTTATTACGTACAGAAAAGTAAAGCAGGGCACTTATAAAACGCTATAAAAATTTACAAATTACACATAAAAATTCTTTTATCTTTTCATGTTTTAAAAATGAAAGATCTATTAATTATTAATGAAATGATGTGACCTGAAAACTGAGCAGCCTTACACGTTAGTTGTCGGAGACTGCAGTTTGAAATTCTCGTACAAATTGTTAGATAAAATTTTGTAACCAACTCAAAGTTATCAGATGTGTTGTATTTTTTTACGATTCTGGGGGATGTTCAATCAGAGAGAAAGTGATCTGCTTGTTGAATTAAAGAAAAAAAAAAGAGAAAATAATAAAAAATATATTTAAAATTCAAGAGAATTGTGGTGATGTAAAAAAAAAAGAGGAATGTCAAAATGGGCGCAGTTGAGCGCTTCCCAACAGCTAAGTTGGAGGTAGTGAATCTAGCTGTCGTCTAGATGATTGCTCTTCGATGATGATGTATTGTTGATGATGTAGGTGACGTCGAACCTCTCTGAATGAACATTTCGCTCTTCGTTGTAGCGACGGCGTGCACCGCTTAATAATTCCACTCGAGGTAGTCGTGACGACCACCCCCGCTTCAAAAATACTCTTCTTGGAGCTAGACTACCCAGGCGATGGATAAGGAGAACAAGAACAGGATGATGATAATATTTCCATATTATACGACGCATAATATGTTTTTTTCTTTTCTTTTTTTTTTCTCTTTTTCCAACAATTTATATGAATCCTTAATAAATAAAATAAAAAATATTTTTTCAGAAATTTAAAACAAAAAATATATATTTTTTAAAGTGAAATTTAAAATAGGAATACCTCGCTTAGTGCGGACTTCGCTATAGTATGGTTTGCAATTTGAGTAATAATTTTCAGTTAGTATTGATTGATTCATTATTATGCGGTTGGAAAAGTTAAACATGAAAGATAACTAGGCACATTTTGAGTCAAGGGAGGAGATTGGAAAGGGAGGGTTAGGGAGTACCCATCAAACTTGTAGAAACGCCCACTCATTACACGTATTTATATTTTAGGTCATTTTGTCCCACCCACTCCCCCTCCCCATGATAACTGGGGCAGACCTTGTAGCTTCTCTGTGTTTAAAAATAAGCGCCTTATCTCAGCGCCGTTTGTCGGCGTAAATGAAAACCATATTTTTTTTTAAGTCAGGCCATATAAACTTCGTCCAATATAATTTAAATAAATTTTTGTCGCTCAGGACGGGAAGCGAACCACTGACCTTTGATACGTGAAGCCAACTCTGCACCAAGTGACTGGGCAAAAACCTGATTTTCATTAAGTTCTTATTTCAAAACTTTACTAAAAAAAATTTGTAATATCATAAAGGGTTTAAGATAAAAAAAAACACAAAATCATAAAATACATATTTTATTTTCAAATATATGTTTATAACATGAATAATATAATCTATTTTTTACATATACTTAATACTTTGTTTTAATAATATAGGACATAAGGTTTGAAACTCGTTATGGATATGATTATAATCAGCACCATTTTTTTAATTTTGCATGGAGTTTCGCATGCATTCCGTTTTAAAAGTAATTTATTTCTTAATACCCCATCAATGTTTTGGCATTTACTCTTTAAAAACATTTCTATTTCTGTCAGTCAAAGGTTTATAACTACCATTTGAAAATATTTCAACTGCATTGTTTTTATGTCGACTTAGAGGCGACTCTCGTACCCCTGAGAAAGTAATTTTGGTTGCCCGCTCAAAACTTAGTTACATTCACGATTATTTCCAACATGAGGATATCGAACTAGATTTTAATAAAATTGGAAAAAACATGCTCGCCGGCAATTATCTAAGATAGCTTTAAATTGCCTCAAGAGAAAATTTGAGCAACGAAATAATTTAAAGCAGAGCAGATGAAAAACAAGATTTAATTAATGATAATTTGTTGATTTATATAAAGCTCTTATTTCAAAACTATACTAAAAAATCCTGTTGTCGCATGTTTTACCCTGTTAAATTACTTTCTTATTAAATGTATTTATAATATCATAAAAGGGGTAAGGTAAAAAAACAACAAAATTTTAAGCACAATCCAATATAAAATAAAGTTATATAAGAGGAATTCACTAAAACAAAAATTACATTAAAATAATTTTTTCCTGTCGATTATGATGGAGTTAAGGGCCAAACCATACTCACTAAGTTTGATTATTTTAAAAGATCATTTAAAAAATTTGAAGAATACAAACTTCAAATGTATATTTCCAATTTAAGTTATTGAGTAAAAAACATGTTTTCGGTTCCTTAAAAGGCCCCAATTATTTTTAATTAGAAGTTGAATAATTTCTATTTGCAAAGCAAAACAATTATCAGAAGGCGTTTTCGTAGGGGACGTCATAATATAAACAAAGAATGGTTTTAGTAAAATTTTTAGCTTAAATAGCCCTTGGTGTAGAGGTAGAGGTTTCGTCTCATGTACCAAAGGTCAGTGGTTCGCTTCCCGTTCTGAGCGACAAAATTTTATTTATATTATATTGGCTACCAATTAATATAAATAAATAAGGACGGAGTCTAAATGGCCTCAAATGCCGAAAAGGACTTAAAAAAAAAAACTTAAATGATACAGACATTCATATTTGGGATTTAGAACTAGATACGAAAGATTTTGAAAATTTTGACAAAAAAATAAATCTAAATTGTCAAGATAGGAAATATTTTGTAAAAGGAAATATTATTAGAACAGGCACTTCTGTTATCAATACCCTCTCATTGTACGATTTTCATTAATTTTTTTCAATTTCAAGTAAGTATATTTTTTCTTAGAAAATAGAAGTCTATTTTGGTTGGAGAAAAAAATTCCATATTTATTCTTTGTATTAAATATAAAGATAAATGATAGTTTGTCGAAGCTATCAAATTACAATGATAATCACTGCAAACACGTTCTTTGTCTGTCGCTTTATCGGCGAGAGTGTTTTATATTTAATGCTGTCTTTATGATTGCCAAATTGATTTTGTGCAATCGGCAGCCTAATATTTCTTAATTATATTATTATGTGGAATGAATTTATTCCTATAATTTGGTCAAAAATCTTCAATTTTGATAGCAAAATTGCATTATGATATCATGCGATACTATCGCTTCCATAAGGAGAAAACTTAAACTATTTCCATTGAAAGTATAGGTAGTGTCACATCCCTATATAACAATCTCTGCCAAGCAAAATGCAAAAAAACTCAAATATGGAAATCAAATTTCAAAATTCATTCGTATTCAGAAAATATAGAGTCATCGAAAATAATGCCCTTATAAGGGGAAAATAGGCAAAAATTCTTTAATACGCCTTAACATTTAGAAAGGCAAAGAATAAATTATTATTGTATTATTGAAAAAATTGCAAGTCCATGTAAAAAATTAATAAAAAAAATTGCAAAGAAACCTATATACATGGCAAGAATTCTGTTCATCCGTTAATAATTAGAAAACAATTAGAAAAAAATTCGAAATTTGAAAAAAAAAAAGTAAAGGAATATCAAGACAACAAATTAATACTTCTGATAAAATATATAACATAATAACTCGACGTTTCGGTTCTACTTTTAGTGCCATTTTTAAGAGTGGTAGTTTAGAAAGCGATGGTGGTTGGGATTTATTTTCAAGGTCGCGGTCTTGCTGGTCCTCAAATTTGGTCGGTGGATATCTCAGAGGTTTGGATTTGCCTCTGAGATCTAGGACGGAATTGGCTGGGTGTTGTGCTGTTAGTATTCTGTTTGGGTTGATATCGAGGCCTCAATCTACCTATTCCTCGAATCGGAGTGTTCATAGATCTCTCCGAGGCTTGTGTTTGCCTCTGGTTTCTAGGAAGTGATTGGTTGGATGGTGTAGTGACGGTTACTTGGTTTGGATCGTCTCTGGGGCCTCAATCTGTCTACTCCCCGGGTAGTCAAGGTGCTAAAGACCTGCTCTACAGCGAGTTACTACCCTCTGTGGAAATCTAAACCAACCAACGCACTAACCGACACTACACCATCCAACCACCTACTTATAACAGAAAGGCAAATACAAGCCAGCAAGACTGCGACAACGAAAACAAACCACCACCATCATCACTTCTTAACCCACCACTCTTGAAAAGGAGAGCCGAAATGTCGAGTTAATCGCAACAATCAACCCGGACCAACCCATGAAAACATTATTCCATATGCATCCAAATGCGGAAACCTTCCAGAATATTCATATTATTATATATATGTATACGTTATTTCTTCTTAATCTTTTATTATTTAAAAGAATTAAGTTGATTAACTGGTTAATTTCTTTGAATGCAACTAAATATTTAAATGAAGTTAATTGGAATGTTCTGACCGATTAATTGTCTCAGCTCTATTATCAATGTTGTTAAATTTGATACCTCTAACCTCTCGACTACGAGATGATAAACAAGACGGTTATTATGTTTGTATTTATATATCAAATTTTTCAACTTTTATTCTTTATTTATTCTCTTTTTACAATTATACAGAATAAAACGCCAGTGGGTGATTCCCCAGGAAATGTCATGTCCATTTGCTCTTAGGGGCGTTTACAAAAAACACAAACCACTTTAAATGGCATTCTTTTCTAGATTTATTAAGACAATCTTTTAGACATAAATATTTTCCCTCTTTTTCTTTTTAACCATTATTTATATCCCACCCTTTCTATATATATATATATATATATATATATTTAAGTTTAAAGTAGTACAAGTGCCAAACAAACTCTTACTCTAATATAATAGATAAAATTTCTCCATTTATTAGAATGGATGAGAATAAAATATTCAATTCTGCATTTTTTCATATCTCATTACAAAATAAGTATCTAGAGTCCAGGCGTTGCTCAGTTTTTTTTTTTTTTATGGACACGAAGAGTCAATAATAAACACCTATCAAAGTTAGGATCTTGTCAATAAGAACTAAAGATAGGATCTTTCGTTAAAAAAAAAATAGGTTCCACTAAAAAGAAACATCGTAAATATATTTTCCCAAAGATGAGACCTTGCGCAATCAATCATCCAAATTAGTAAATATACCAAATTTCATCAAAATTAGGTAGAGCCGTTTTCGAGAAAAAAATTTACACTCATAAAGATTAGCTCGTTTAATAATTAATAAATATCTACTTTTATAATAGTAGATATGGCCTCCATCCGGGTTTTCCTTAGCAGCTTAAGGCGAATGTCGGGATGACTAATACATCGTTTACTTCTGGTCACGTGTTATTGCGCGCAATGTTTTTATCTTTTTCTTTCAATGGAAATTTATGAACATGTTATTTGTTAATGAGCATACATTTCTATTTTTTTTCTTATATTTTTTTGTATTTGTGTTTGATTGGACCTAGCCACCGAGTACTTGTGCCTCTAAGTTGGTCGTAAATAAAATGATTTATTATTTATTTATTTATTTATTTACGTGTGGAAAAGAGAGAGAGAAAAAAATATTGTGTTTCTTTTTTGAAATATTTATTCATTTGTTCAGAAATTTTGTTATATAATACTTCATATCAATATATTTATATAAATGAATCTTTCTTTCTTTCTTTGTCCCATATAGACTTAAAAACTACTTGCCCGATTTATATGCGGTTTTTTGCAAAATGGTCCGCGTTGTCCGCTATTGAATCCTCGATCTGACCAAAGAAAGTTAGGGCCCTAAATGTTTTGTTTTTTATTATTTAAGAAAACCGTACCCTTTTCTAAGGTTACGTAAAATGCATAATGTATGTAAAGACGCAAAAACTACTGTGATATCACTCACCGTCATATCTCTTTCTATTAAAGATTTATTTTGAACCGACTACTATGAGTGGTTTGAATTAAATCCGATAGATAGTGCTGTTGTTTTGACAATTGGATTCATTCTTTTCATTCTGACTTTTATAAAGTGAAAGATTAAATTTTGTGAAGTTCCATAATGTTCAGTTTTTTAATGTTTTGTAAGTTTCTAAATGTTTAATATTAATTGTGATGATTTTACCGCCACATCTCTTTCTATATATATATATATATATATACTCAAATCTAGCAATAGTGAAGCATTGCCGGGTCAGCTAGTAAAAAATAAAATTACATGGAAACACATGTCTTTTTTTTTGGCAATTAACATAATTTTATGTTGAAAAAAAAAACCAGAATTCATTCTTAGCCCCCTCCACAACGCCCCTCCGGTCGAACAACTTGATTTTTT
>JAAAKE020014496.1:0-10680 GCA_010014785.2 Anisolabis maritima
GTATTGAAAAAATAAATGAAGATTCAGGTAGCTTCTGAAAAATAAAATATAAATGAATAATCTTCAATAAATCTATATATATATATATATATATATATATATATATATTGATATAAATAAATTTTAATTTATAAAATCTTAAATTCTTTTAGGAAATCTGATTAAAGTGATACAAGTTGATTTAAATCCATTTGGAACCATTATCATAATTAGTTCATTAATATGATTACCCTGATAAGACCAAGCAATTTACATAACATTACCACTCACACAATCACTATAATCTAAACCTTTTTTCGAGCAACTGGAAATATTTAGATTATTTAAAAAGAAGGAGATTTTGAGAGAGAGTCCCTCGTTCTGAAATCACCTCATGCACCTGGCTGTATCCTCCGGGGTCGAAAATCACCTTCCAATTCGAATTGTTTAGATATTCCGAACACATAGAAATCCGCCTACCTATCTAATACACTCCTTTCCCTTTCTCTCTCTCTCTCTCTCTTTATGCAGAAATATTTTTAATCTGGTAGCTCATTGAATTTTCAAAAGGAATGAGAGAAATAAAAATTTATCCAATACATATAACATTTTATTTTCTCTGATTTTTATATGCAAATCATTAATGAAATTTAAGATGATTTTTTTTATAAATTTTCTGCGTATTTTTAATAAATAATACCCGATGAAAACTACAAAATGAGTTATCGAAACGTTGTATTATAATAATAAATAAATAGAGTTTCAACGTTATTTGCTGGATGATTATATCAAGAGAAGAAGTGGAGACTATACCAGCGCCTTTTTTTATCCACTATCAACACCTTTTATTTCTGAATATATATTTTGAGTCCATTATCAATGCTTTGGCATTAGATGGCAACCCTATATTTGCATAATTTTTTCTATTTATATTATATTGGCTTCTAATTAATATAAATAAATAAGGACGTAGTTTAAATGACCTCAGATGCCGAAAGTCTTAAAAAAAAAACTGCTCTGAAGATGGGTGGCGTTTTGCAGCTTGAAATATTTGCATAAATAAATTCTTACTCTTAAATAAATAAAGTTTTTTCAAATCTTTTTTGGCATGGGCTCCGCCCATAAATACGGACGTGAACCACTGAGTTTCGATCAAGACCTCTACCTCTGAAGAGTATAGATTTAATAATATAAAAACAACAATGAAAGATTCAATTCAACCACAAAAATTTTGCAGAGCATTGATATACTAATCGAAGAGCTATTTATGACCCGTTTATTTAGTATGATAAATGGGATATATACACACAAGTTATTTATTCTAATTCGCAAAAATTAAGTGTCCTACGCCTCTGCAAAGTAAACAAACACCTGAACTCGTATATAAACTCTAGTTTACTTTATATTTTATTTTCATCTTAATTTTATTTATGATCTCACTTCTTTGCTATGCCTGTATCATTAATAAAACCTTAAACTTGGCATGTCCCCTCCCATCTCTTTAACAGCTCTGGTGAACAACAACAACAACAAACACACATTAGAAGACCCTCCTCTCGGGCTATATATATAGACATGTCAGTAATCAAGCATTTATCGTTTATAGCCTCTGAGGGTTGTTTTAGTGCCCCCCTATCTTCCTCATTCCCTCTCTCCCAAATCACCAACCCTTGGTAAATTCTTCACCCTTCACTCTAGTCAACTGTTTTATGCCTGTTGGTGTGATTTTTTATTTTATTTCTCTTTTTATATGATGAAATATCAAACAAAACCACTCTTGGTTTAAATCCTGTTATTATATTATTTATTTATTTGTGAGAAATGAAATTTTTGTTAATTTTTAGAATAAAAATATTTTTTGTCTTTTTCGATATCTAATCTCTTTAAATTAATTGAGAGTCAATATCATTTAAATAAATTTTATGTTGGAAATCGAACAATTAACCCTTAGATCAAGAATTAAAGCTTTACCTCTGATACAAGGGGTTTAATATATATTTTTACCTCCTCCCCCCTTTCTTAAAGATAAAGAATAACGAAAAGAAGAGTCCAGGACTCTTTCTCTGCCTTTTTATACATCAGAAGAATTCCAAGGAAAAGGCAGAATAGTTTATTTAATTGTTAACTAGTACCTAGTTATATTTAAGATTCTTATTTTGGGAAATTTCAAATTTTTCACACACTTGATGATATAATAAGAAATAATATACTTTTTACTTTCTCGTATACATAGTATTGCAATCGTCTAAAAATTCGATCTTGATTTTTGTTGACGCTTTGGGCCTCCCTGAATTCGAAATACAATTTTCCGAATTATCTTAGAATATTCGTGAACACAAAAATTCAAGAACGATCAAAGAAATTTTACATAAGCAATTACAGCAAATTTGATATCAACTTTGGGACAACTGCAAGTGGCACTTTATCTTAAACATTTTGGTAAATATTGTGATAACTTAATAATGATTTCATTGAGACGAGTCAAAGAGACATAATTTAGATGTTAATGTATTTAATAAAACCATTTTCATATACGAGAAATTCGAGAGGCCACGCCATATTTTTAGCATTTATTTCAAACCCCTGCTCACATCCAAAATGAAAAGTATCAAGTGTCAATTATCGGTGGTTATCTACGATGAAAAAGTAAATAATAATAATTTTCTCATAATGCTTTGTAAAAAGAAAAAAGCCGTTTAGAATATGTTAATATTACAGAAATCAATTTCCCTTTCTAATAATTCCCTACTTAAAGTAAAAAAAAAGATATTGTTTTGAATTTACATTTATTTTTATAGGACCACTATAAATAAATGATGAGCGACTCTTTTCTTTTTGTTGAATATTTCTTCTTCTTTTTTTATATAGAGAATATAGTTGCTTGGACAAACTACAACCCAGAGAGAGTTTATTCCCTCTTGTGCCTTTAAAGTTGTGACCAACTCCCAACCAATGTGTCTCGCTCTAGGGGGTGTTGTTGTCTGAAGCCGAGGTCTCTTCGTCAACAACTTGACAAACGATAAACCGATCAAACAAACTACTCTCCCTTTATTATTTCAAGACAGAAATAATCTTTTTTATTGAACATTTTAAATTTAAGTGAATTGATTTAGTTAGCTATTTTTGTATCCACATATAAAATCATAGAAAATTAAAAATATTGAAATTTTATGAAGGCCCTAAAAGAAACTTTTCATTTGTATTTCAATTGGTATAGGACCACTCGTGTTTATTTACCCCAGGTGCTCACATTCAGCCATCTAGAATATTAAAAATTAATTTATTTATTATCTCTAAATCATCTTCGTGTATAATTAACTATTTATAGATCTATATTAGCTTTTCATCCATCTTAATGTACTATCTCCCTCAAAAGTAATCCGTATCTCTCGTTTCGTCTGAAATCATTAAATTTCATAATGTTTAACCTATTATTAAATTAATCCAAATTTCATTCTTAATTTATCCATTAAGACGAAACAAAAGATAGAGGTTGTTCAATTACTTTTGAGGGAGATAGTATGTTAAGGAATATGTGCTGGAAAACGAAACCTTTTTATATAAAATGATCTTAGAAGAAAGTCATATTAGTTGTTTCTCACTTTCAGTAGCGTAAGTGCGAGGGAAGGAGAAATACCGGGTTGCCATCCCACTTACTCACAAGACGTATATTGTATTCCCAAAATAAATTATATATAATTTGTCTTTGTGATCAGTCAGGAGCCATTTAACTTTGAAGATTCTAGAAGAATTAGAGAGAGAGAAAATGAGAGGCCCTTTTTTTAGTCTCTTGTGTCATATAGACTTTAATGATACACACATATATTAATTATGATACAAATTATCCAGGCATATTTATTTATTCCAATTGGTATCCTCATCTAACTGGAATCCGAACTCCCATCCCTTGGCTTTTTTAACATGTCAATGCCCCTAACCTCTCAGTCAACGGATGAAGCCCTTTAAATACTAAAAACAAATCTTATTTACAATATCTGAGATCATTTTATTTATTTCTCTCCTCAAAATATGTAATCACTTTGTATAAATAAATAAATTATGAGTAAAAATATTTTAACTAATATATAAGTATTGGTATCTTGGTTCATTTATTTATCCTCTTCCATTAACCTATAAAACAGGACTTTCTTACGGTAATAAATACGATACTAACTTTAGCTTTATAACTTTTGAAAAATTAATTCAAATTTAATGAAAAAGGATTTTATCATGCCCAACTCTATTCCCTTCCACCCTCATAATCCTGATAGTTGCCTCTAAACTAGACTTTATATATATATTTATGATATAAAAGAAAAAAATTTGATTAGCCTTAAAAAAAAGGAGATTGATTTATCGGCACTTTTCGATTTTCTGCTGCTGGTAGCGGTCATTAGTCAATTACCCCCCTCTCAAGCAAGTGAGATAGATAGCTAGATAAATAAGGGTGAGTAATATCAGCCCTTCTCCTTCCGCTGTATAAATTTGAATAATTAATCGAGTGATTATCGCCCCGGACATCTCCTACAGCAGACGGGTTAAGCCTCCTGGGCTAAATGGGCACACGGGGATAGATATTAGAGTGCAACAACGTTCATCTCCCCCCCTCCCCCCCACTCCAGGCTCTACAATATTAAATATAGATAGAGCATTAAGCCTCTTTTTCGATTATTATTCTAAATTACAATAAATTTTAATTTAACAAAATGGATTTTTTTTTAAGTTTTCATTTATCTTTAAAAAAAAATAAATAAAAGATTACTAGGAGAATATATTCGTTTACTAATTTTAATCAAACAATTCAAAAATGGTAAATAATAATATTTTTAAAAGAAATAATTTATTGAACGCCTAGAAGTAGGCCACGGTAATAAAGATGTTTTACTAAAAGGTCACTAACAGCTATTTTTCGGCACCGAAGACTTTAGGAAAATATATGTACGTGTGTTATCTGCCTGTATTTATTTAATTGTTAACAATTAGTCAATTATATCGCTCAGGTTGGGAAGCGAACCAGTGAATAAAAAATTATTTATAAATAAAATCATTTAAAATTTATTCAAAGTAATTAAAAACGAATGAAATAAAATTTCATTTCATTCACTCATGACCGAGAGGAAGAAAGGTATTGAAACCAGAGCAAATTTGACATTGCAAGTATGGCTCCACTTTTTAACTATTTTAATGGAATTTCAACAATATGGAACGCCTTTTCAACATTTTGTAAGCCCATGTCAAGAGCGATAGAATAAATTTAAATTATATTGGCTACCAATTAATTTAAATAAATATTGACAGAGTTTAAATGGTTTCAAATGCAGAAAAATTCTTTGTCGCGGTATAAAAGGGTGGTTCAAAAAGTAATAGCAAATTGAATTTTTTTCACATATATATATACAAAAAGTAATTTCTCGACATAATGACCCTCCTTTTCAATAGATTTCTCACATCGTTGCACCAACTTTTTTATTCCACTAGCAAAAAATGTTTTTGGTTGTGCCTTGAGCCAAGAATGCAGCGCTACTTTCATCTCGTCATCACTGCCGGGTTCTACAGGATCCGCCAAACAGCCGAGATCTTTCTCCTTTTGATTAACAGGTATTTGACTCCTGAAGGACCCTTTGAAGGGACATCAATTTGGAAGTGATGTCGAGGTAAAGAAACGTTCACGAGTATTCTTGGCTAAAGACACAACCAAAAACGTTTTTTTCTAGTGGAATAAATAAGTTGGTGCAACGGTGTGTGAAATGTATTGAAAAGGAGGGTCATTACATAATTTTGTCTTTCTAAATGAAATATATAAATTTAAAAAAATTCAGTTACTGTTACTTTTTAAACCACCCTCGTACAATAGAGAATGTATATTTTTTCATTTCATTTATTTATTTATTTCCAGAAGAATATTTCTGTGCGTGGAGGGATCAATTAATGTACACAACAATATAAACGTACAATCAACTTTTTTCAAGCTCTCTCCCATGGTGCAGAGGTAGAGGTCTCGCTTCATATTCATTAGTCATTGGTTCGCTTCCTGTCCTGATCGACAAAAATTTATTTAAATTAAATTGGCTTTTAATGGCCTCAGATGCCGAAAAAAACTATTTTTTCAAATAAATATTTATATTGCTTTTACGTGAAAAAATTAATTTAAAGAATAGATAGAATTTTGTTATAATGTTTTTTTTAAACGATTTTTATTTCCTTGGAAGGATATTAAATATTCTTGGACTCATAAAATTTGACGATCTTTCACCAACTAATAATTTATTTCCATGTATATTTACCACTTTATTTAATGTCTCTATGGTCTTCGTTGTCGTGAGATCTGAAGCATCTGAGGCATCTGAAACTATTTAGACTCCATTTGTTAAATTGATTAGTAGCCAATATGGTTTTAAATGTTATCCCTCAGAACGGGAAGTAAACCACTGGCCTTTAGATCATGAAACAATAACCCTTATTAATATCTCAGTTTTTAAATTATAATAATAAAATTTTGTTACTTAATGTGAAAACAATTTACCAATCTTGCTTTAAACCCGTCGACATCTGGCATTAAAGACATTCTAAAAGTCACATTTAATAAAAGGGTAGATATCTACTACTCCCACCAACTAATTGGTTAACCTCTATTTTTGTTTCGTCTTAAGGGATCATTAGGAGATCTACATAAAATCCGAAAAAAAAAAAATAATAAACATTATGAATGAATTTGAGAATTTTGAATTTCATGTAGGTGCCCTAATTATCTTTTTTCATTTGGACCACCTACCGTTTATTTGCCCGAGGTGCTTTCGGGCACGGAGACACATATCTCCAACCCACCGACCTCTGGTCGTAGCCCTTTATCGGCACTCCTTGAATTTTCTAATCTAAATGAATAAAGGTATTCATTTATAGCTAGCTAACTGAGGCCTCTGTGTTCCAATCCAAAGGATTTGTTTACATTAAATATTTATATTTAATGAAAAAATCCCTCCGGCCCGGATTGCGTATCCCGTATTGCTAACATACAATTTGTTTCCTAGATTTTTTTTCGGCCTTTATCTAATTATTATATAATTATTCTCTCGAAATAAAGTAATTATTCTAACAAAAAACGAGATTACGTTTTTTATTGATTTTTTTAAAATAACTCATATCAAAAATTCTATGGGATGCAAATAAGGAAGTGTCGTTTTTTTCCTTTCGCAATATTTTAAACTATTTACATGCAAAATCTGCTCTATTCTCAAACTATTTTCTACAAAGTTATACAGCAAATTTAACTTTCAGTGAACACACACACACAAGTTGCCCTAAAGGTAATATTTTATTTATAAAAAAAAAAAGAAAAAAGGCAACTTTTTTAAAACTTAAACAAGGTTTTTGCTAATTTTAAATACATTTCATTTAAACATGATTAATTATTCACCTTAAAGAAAAGTTTTTAAAGTAAAAGAAACTATCATTAATAACTTTTTTCTTTTTGAATTTCTAAATTTTAGAGGTAGGAGATTAATATTTTAACATTATCATTATAATAATATCTTCTTTAACTTTTATGTATTTCCTTGTTATTGCTATAATAATAATAATAATATTAATAATAATAATAATACTAAGCTCGTGAAATAATTTAGTTAAACCAGATATAAGCAATCCATAGACGTTTTAGCAATAATTTCAGGCCACAGAGGGGGCTTTTAATACCTCACCCGATTATGTCTCCTCTACATTAATTACAAATTACTCTATATATTCTCTAATACTAAATCAAACTATAAAAAAATCCCAGAACGATAACCAATCATAGCTAACAACTAATATGATAGTGTGAGGGAATAATTATTATTATCCTTATTATTATTTTTTATTTTTTTTATTTTTGGAAATAAATGCTCTCGACTCTGGAATTTAATCTCATTATAAATGATTAATGGATTTAAATATAAAGAAGACAATTCAACGAGAAATTTTAATTAAAAAAATGAAGGCGATGGAACAGAAGGAAAATAAAATATTTTAAAGCATTTTGAATTCACGTCAGATATCCTGAAGGAAGATAGATTCGTGTTTAAGAGAAATAAATTAAACATGACAGGCCTTTCTTATCAGTGTAATTTCAGTGACTATAGTTTCTCATTTATTCTTTCTCTTACCTATATATGAAATATATAGTGAGAAAGTATGGCGAAAAAAAAATCGATGTCGATATTTGTTGAAGTAAAGCTAAGCGCATATTGAGATGCGTATGCGCGCCCCAGCACAGCACGCTCTTATGTAACCAACGGAAATTAATAGTATAGCGTAAATTTGTAACACAACACTACACAGAGGAGTTCCTTTGGTTACAAAAGGACGGTGTCGCCTCACACGCGTCATACGAACCTCAATTTGCGCCAAGGTGCAATATGATATGTCACCAAATGCACAAAATAAACCAAATACGAACAAATTGATTGTTTTGGAAATGTAGAAATTCGTTCGTGTTTGTGGAATGTAGGAAACTCAAATGACCAACTCACTAATTAACCTTTCGATTAATTGTTCTAGAGCTGATTGAGAGCAAACGACCCTTGATAAGTTAATAATTTCTCGATCTAGAGGAGCCCTGGAGCAATTAATCGAAAAGTCCACTAATGAGTTGGTTATTTGGATTATCTCCCTCCACCAACAATTTATGCCCCCGTGTCTTTGTGCTAACTAATTATTTTTGAAAAAATTAATTCACATCACGAGTAATATTAATTACAAGATGGTATCAAATCAAATATTTGACATTTGTTATTAATATTATAATTTGAATACTTAGGACTAAAATGAAAAGTCAGGATGAAATTAGACGATACATACGTGGCGTCAGGCAAGTGTGAAAGGGTTAAAAGCCAGTCCCGGAGCGATAAGGCAATGATGATGATTGTAAAGGGAATATTCCATGAGATTATTATGGAGGGCTGGTTTTATTCATGCCCTTTCTAAAAGCTAAGCAGACAGACCAAAAGTGGAAGAGAACCGCGAGTGGTTGGGGGAGCGGGTGGGTTAAACTATCCCAAATTGAAATTCCTTGGTCCAAGGACACTCCTCGTGTTATTTAGTTTCTAAACTTGTTCAAAGGGCACAAAATCAATGCCTTAAAGACAAGAACCATCCTCTCCCCATTCAGAAATTTCATTTACTCTTAATATATACATACTTCTTTTTTTCTAGTTTATTTTTTATGAAAAGATATACTTCCAAGACTTCGCTGTCTCTATAGGACAAGTTCATATTATTGTTAGCGGTATTCAAAATGTGTTTCATGAAATCCTAGGGTTCGCACAACACAAAGTTTTCCATAATTAGTTTTTATATTATTATTATTTGTCTTATTTCACGAATTAAACAAAATTAATATAATTGATCGCAAAGAAATATAATTAAGTAATGAAATTTTATTTTTGTTATTTCATTATTTTAATACTCAAAAAGGTTCCGAAAATTGAGAAAGTTTGACCACTGCCTTAGATCAATCACACAAACTGGAGATAGAGTGAGAGAAATCTTCAACCAGCGACTTTCTTCTCTCTTACGATAATACAGAAATTGACAGGAATATTGACTCAAACGAAACATAAATGCGCAAAGCTGCATTGCCGCAACGAAATTCAATCTGCACAAGGACATTGGAATAACGCGCTTCGCTAGCTATAGTTTCAAAATAATAGTATGAATTTATAATTGTTGGCATAGTAATCTAACATACAAATTGTGATATTGGTAAAATTTCGACATGGACAGATTTTAAAAATTTTTCCAGATTACTCATTTTTGATGCTTTATCCGAAACCAAAGTCAAAATTTTGATATTTGTGGGTAGACATACAGACTACAGATAAAAAGAATACAATAACAAACTTCTCAAGCTCATAATAAATAAATAAGTACAGTATTTATTTCATTTTCTTTCTTCTCCTTTGAGGAATAAAGTTACTTTCACTCTGTAGAAACTCTTGCTGGTTCAATGAAGTCCTCTCCCAAATCCAATATTTTTTGACCAATTGTCAGTTTCATAGTTTCTAGAAAGATAGAAATTTAGACAACCTTTTCTCAGTAAAAGAGAGAAGGAAACGCTAATTTTGTTAAAGTCTATCTCATTTCATTGAATTATTTGGACAATTCAGTTCCAAGAATTTCATCCTTCATTTTAACACTTTTAAGTTCAGTATGCCTTATGAGTGAATGTTTTATATTGAATAGTAATGGTGTCAATAAAAATTCAAGACTACGCAGCCAAATTTATTTCATTTCACAAGTGTCTTCCAGGCTGAAGTTTCAATCTCAGATTTAGGTCAACTTCAGACAGCATACATTCATTAGAAAATCAGCTTGGAAGGCATTTATGAATTAAAATTGACTGCAAAATTGTGAATTTTATTCACTAAATTAAAGCAAAACTTTTTTATGTTAGAGCCCAAATTTCCCATGCTTAAAATGATTCATGATTAAAATATTATATATTTTTTAGGAGAAAAATAATAATAGAGCTCTTTTTTATGTTTCATGAATTTTTAAATGTTCCATTATTTTATGGATTTTCATTATCTTTTCCGGTCTCTGAAAATCTCCTCTTTAATATATTTTCTAGATAGTTAAAATTTATATTAGCATGATCGAAAGCTCGAATTGTTTTGTATTGATTACTGACGCTCTCCCCCCCTCCCCCCCCCCCCCCCCTTCTTT
>JAAAKE020014529.1:0-10679 GCA_010014785.2 Anisolabis maritima
ATTTTGTTCATTAAATAAAATATCTTATTCTTTAATGAAGCATATAAAATCGAAACCAGGACCTCCCGACCTAGCTCACTTAAAGTTAGATCTATTTTTTCGCCTAAAAAGTCTTTTTTTATTTATTTATCAAAATATTTAGCCTGAAGATGGTGAACTTAAAAAAATAATTGCTTTAATAGAATTTTATTTTAATAAATTCGCGGCTCTTATGAATCTATAAGATACAAATAAAATTTCTTTTTCTCTGGGAATGAAATCCATAAAGTAACATTCTTCTTATTTGAATTATACTAGGGTGGGTTTCTGTTTCCTTCCCTTTGATAGAAATGAATAAATTTTTCGTTTGAGCCTTCACATCAGGATTTGAAACTTATCTACTAATAACCTCATTTTCATTTACAATCCGTCTGAAAAAAATTGGACAAACATTATCTTTTGTTTCATAAAATTGTTGCTAAAAAAAAAAGTAAATTTCATAATTGTGAAATTGGACGATTTTGGTTTTCTTCCAATTATCAATTAATATGAAACAAAAGATGACCACTTTTTTCTGAAATGGGTAATATATTAAAAAAAAAAATTTTTAAGAAACATTTTTTAAATATATATATATATATCAATAATTTTAAAAAATATAAATATAAATTTGTACTAAAATATTCAACGGAATTATGAATGCCACTATTTTGCTTGAATTTACTTATTATATTACCGCAGTATTTGATAGGCTTCTTTTAATATGTACTTCGAAATTCTAAACTAAATTTCTATCATTTGAACGATTAATATGTTAGAATGTTTTTTTTTGGAATTCTTGGAACCCTGCGCATTTTATTGCATCAAATTTTAATTCAAATTGCCAACGGTGACTGAATGACAGATGTCAATCGAACCAACAAAATCTATGTTCATTTGGAAATTGTGACGAATCCCAAACATGAGTTTTTTTTTAATTGAGGAATTTTTCATTTTTTTTTTTTTTAGAAACAAACCACAATTCATTAAATAATTATATCTCTAAAAAATTTTATTAAATAAACGAATTGAATGTAAAATAATTTTATTAATATTTATCAATAAAAAAAAAAAAAAAAATAAAAAAGTAAAGGGCATACAATTTAATAGAAATATTTGGAGAGCGAATTGCATTGCTGGGATCCGAGCCCTTTTCCTATATTCCATAAAGGCCTTCGCAATCCCTTTGACTCATAAAGAAAAGATTTGCAAAGCCCATTTCGGAGTGGAACATATTTTTGTTGGCACCCATAAGACATAAACTCAAATGTTATAGCATTGTTATTGAAACTATTCCCATAGAATAAATGTTTTTTCTTTTTCGTCCTGAAGTGGCCTTATTTATTTGACTAATGAACTTTCCAAGTCATTTAAATAAAAAGTTAAGATTGTTGGGATAAATAAGTCAACCGCCCACTCGCCAACACAGAGAAGACTGAGTACAACGATGCTGTAAAATGCAGACCCTCTCTCTATATAAGAATTCTTAACCTCTGAAGGTGACTTTTAGCAAAATATTTCTCCTGATATTGTTTATTAGAAATAAAAATAAATGAGAGTTCGACTTACAACAATGACTGATTAAAATAATAATAATAATAATTAAAATATGCAAATTCAAAGATGGGTAGCAAAATGGTGAATAAATTTAATTTCATTCAAGGGATATACAATAAATAGAACTCTAGAAATATTTAATAGAATTTATGATAGATCCAAAAAAATTTTTTATAGTCTGTCCCTTCTCTGAATTCCAAAAATCATAAAAGAAATAAAATTAAAGACACACAAACGCCTTCCCATTTATTCAGCTTTGATGCCTATAAAAGAGGGGGAAGGCAACAGCTCTGACACCTTCATTGACTCTATCCCCTCCAGATGCAGGAAAATTGTAAAAAAAAAATTTCAGTTTTGTAATGGAATCTAGTCCACGTGTTATATACTTGTAATGTACTTTTACTTTAGTAGTTTTTTTTGGACTGAAGAGTGAATTTGTAGTGTCACATTATTATTAAAAAAATATCCGAGTTTCTGTTGTTTATTTTGTTGGCTATTTTGCAAAAACATTAGCCGAAACAAATTTTGAAAAATAAAGTAAACATCAAAATAAAAATATCTTGTATTTTGTATAATAAACTGACACTACATACTCTTTTCATTTCAAAAAATGAAACTTCTATTGTAAGAGTACATTACAAATATATATAAAAGTATCTCTTTTGAGATTTTTAAGAAATTTTAATTTTTTGTTCGGAGAACCCAACGCAACCAAATATACACAAATAAGCTTATTATATTAGCTATAGTCTCGATGGTTGTTATCTTTACGGGGCATTTCTCCATCCTTGAAATTTGCTTTTTTTGCCCTACAAATTCGGCCATTTCCTACTCTAATAAATTATAAAAGTAAAAGGTAGTAAATAACTCGGATGGCGAGACAGGAGGACACGTCGTCGGCAACGTGTGATCGTAGATGATGGGGGGGGGGGGAGGGGGCGTCTGCCCCGCCTTGTTTACGGCGCCTCCTGCTCTTGACAGTTGGCGTATTATTTAAACTTTGGAGTTTAGTTAAGTAAGAAGGCATTTTAATCCGACATTGTCGAGCATGTGTTGGTTTTGACACTAGAGAAATGGAGTAAATAAGCCACCCGGCTTTTTTTATTTTTCTCGTATGTTTTTTATTATTATTATTATTATTATTATTAATATTATTATTATTATTATTATTTCCGCTAGATTTTATATAAATATACTAACAAATAGAACATGTCAACTTTCTTCATAGATCAACTTAGCAATAGAATGCAGCTTTTCTTAAATTAAACAGGAAATGTACAATGAAAACAAAAGTGTATTAAATTTTTTTTTTGTATTTAGTTACTTTGATTCTGACAGGAAAATATTAAAGAGAAACAGTCGATAAATCAAAATCTTTAATTGAATTTAGTTATTTAATTAATATCTCGGATTTCTGAAATATGTATTATATATACCGTTCATGAATATTATAAATCAGGGTTTCCCAAACTTTTAAGTTTACGACGCCCTTAGAACTCTCAAAGGCTTGCTCGTGTTATTAACAATTTTTATTGACATTCCCAAAAATTTGAGTATAACTCTATTATTCAAAAAAAATTTTTAAGAAAATTTTCAATTTCCTAATAATCTTTTGTTAAAAAAATAAGAAAAGAAATTTATTAGAAAATTTAGAGCGGTTATAAACATTTAATTGAAAATGGTTACAATTTTTGAAATAAAAATTTTTAAATAATTTTTTAAAATTATTCTTATGATTCCATGTAATGTAAATTGATTAAATTTTTAACTTTTTGAGGTCACTTATTCTCCAAGCGTTTCATCCGTTGTTTGTAACGTGAGGATCAAATGTTTGAGACAATCAAGTTGAAATTTAATATACATACTTGGGACGTTATAAAGCTGATTAGATTTTAAGCTCAATTCCCTTCAAAACAATCGAGCAGAGTTTGAAAATTACAATTATATATAAAGAGTGAGCTCGAAAGCTGAGAAATAAGATCCAAAATATTAATATTAATTAATTAATATCGAATTCCACAAACCCAAACTTTTCCTAGGTTCAATTTCAGGATGGTGCACTTTTTGAAAATTTTTTAAATTTCGCATATTACCTAATTTTATTATATGTATAAAAAAATCTTTCTTTTATAGAACATTTCCACAAGTATAAAAATACCATTACATTTATTATAATATCAATCAAATTTTATACATTTCTTCTGACAGTAAAATCAATTTTTTTTTTACCACTTTTATTAAAATTATTTAATTTTAAAAATATTATTAAAACAATTACTAGCAATAAGAAAGAAATTTTATGAGAAATTGTTTTTTTCTTTTTTTTTTAAGAATAGGAAATTTTTTATTATGATTTACTATTTGATATTATACTATCCAAGGGCTAATGGGAAAGCTCTGTCCCTAGTCTGATAAGATAATAAAAATCAAATATTCCCTGCAACCAGGTTTATCAGCTTAGTTGCCTAGCAACCGGATGATCATCTTTTCAGATTCCATTTCGATTCTCTATCTCAAGGGCTCATTGACACTGACCGATGATGACCCTTTTCGAAATCAATATCCCCCAATTAACTAATACTGTTTTATTGATTAACAACTAACACAGAGTCCGAGTAAAACAAGAGATGTCGTTGAAATATTCATTTGGACCGTTAGAGCAATTATCTATTTGTCTATAAACTGAGGGGAACGGAACCAATTTGAATTCAAAGTCGATTAAATTGTCTCTTCTACTTGACCATTGGTCCATTCATTCGTCCTCTTCGTTAGTAATTCGATTAGTTAGGAAATTGAAATAAGATTATACATAGTAGATTGTTTGCGATGAAATTTCTTTACATAAATATATAACTTCGTTTATATTAGGATAATAGAGGTAAAACTAATCCCATGAACCTCTTGAATCCCTCTTGAAAAGACTTTTTAGTTCTAACTAGTTATGTACTTTGCGTTTTTCCTCATTAACAATTTAATTCCACTTGTAAACTCAAAAAACTTCCAACATTTTTCTTTAGCTTCTTTTGATTTTATAAAAAATTATTCTCTTATTTTTTCTTTCGTTCTTTTTAAACTTTTTATTTAAATAAAGAATATAATAAAAAATAAAATAAAATAAAATTCTTATTAATAAATAATTACAACGAGGAAGACATCAAAAAAAAAAAAAAATCACCCTCGATTGGGAATCTAACCCAGGACCTTTGGTCTTCCGAACCAATGCAGTATGCATTTTTTGTAGAATTTATTTATTATGTAATTATTTTATATTTTTAATATAATCTACTTTAAAAAATTATACAGAATTTTATAATTTTATGACGTATTTATTAAATTTAAAAAAATGCAGGGCGTATTATGATTTTTTTAATTTATCAAAAAAGCCTTAGCAAATTGGTTTTAACTAAAAATACGAATTAAAAATATTCCATAATTTTGAATTTTGAGGCCAAGATGCGATAGAAAAAGTTCGCAAGTCGAGGACATACTCTATTCTATTAATATTAATCTTTATAAATAAAATAATAGGCTCTCGAACTAATCTTAATTTAGACTTCTGATTATCTCGACAGACTTTATTTATCTTTCAAATTAAAAATGTTGATTTTGTATCCTAAGGTCCCCTTTTATTAATGGCTTAGACTTGACCACCAGGAACTGTAACATCTCTATTGACAGAACTGATGATCTTACTCGTCTCGATATCTCCATTTCATTAATAATTCAATGTATTTTTTTTTATAGAGGAGACAGACAAATGTGATAGGAAATCCTTCAACATACTACAACCCTCAATGTTTTTCGTGTTCTAAATTTCTATAGGCTCTGACTCATAGATTCTTATATATTCAGGGTGTTATTGGAACTGGGCATGCTCCATAATTTATATTAAAGAATGGCTTTTTAATTTTAGACGTCGATTGGTTCTCTTCGGGAACGGCTCTCTAGGGAAAATGCTAAGTGCTATGTGCCCCAACGGTGGGGAGCTTTTCCACAAATTCATTGCAATCGACATCTGTTCATATTTGTCAGATTCACTTCACCCCCTTCCAAATAAAAAAAAAAATCATTTTGTTTATGTTACTTAAAGAAATCAGGTGGAAATTAAAAAAAAAAAATGTTCGCTCTCAAAATAAAATACCTCAATTTTAAATGAATTATTGAAATTGAAATTGAAATCCACTTTCTATAATCAATAATAAGAAAAGAAGTTTAAACATTTGTAAATGTCACTTCTAGTAGAATAATCTTGTTATAAGGAGATCTGATCTGATCGTATTTCATTTACTCACATATTTTTTTTTTTTTTCATATTTTGATCTTTTAATTTCATTAAAGAAAGAAAGGCCTTGTTTTAAACAATAATAATAAAAGAAATAATATTAATATATAAGGCAGTTTTGCATCTCATTGTGTGCGAGTGTATGGAAAATGATATTTTCGCAATTGAACCCATCGATCTTTAGTAACAGTATCCTCATTTTCACTTGAGCAAATCACTCAAGATTACTACCCCGATTAGGAATTTCAGCACCCAAATCAGGAACCAACTCTGCCAATATGTTCAAATGTCAGAGATCTAAAAAGGTTACTATACTACTACTACTTATTTAATATTCTCATCTTCTTTATACTCAGGAGTTCATTAAGGTCCCAATTTATTTTATTTTGGCCTCATTTTCTATTAGTGGAAGCCACAAATGAACAATGCAGATCTCTCACTGATACCCTTATGGAGCTTATAATATCCATAACAAAAAAAAAAAAAAAAACAGACAAGCCTTTATAACCCACGTTAAAAACCTGGTATGGATTTGGGTTGCAACGTCCTAGTCAAAATTTTTAAAACTCCTTAATTAATTATATAGATGTTATTTAAAATGAGAATTAAGTGGGATAGGAAACATGAAATAGACAGACTGACGGGTATAGAAATGATTGATATATTCCCATATACGTCACAAAAGCGCTTAATTCAAAAAAAAAAATCGATATTTTTATATAAAAGAAAATTTTATAATAAATATTTATTTAAATTATTAATTTTAGATGAACTGCCAACTGCTATAAAAATAAATATAATAAATGAATCAACTTTATACGTGTTTATTCATCTAAGCGGCTATTAATTTAAAAATTTCCCCTGCCCTTCTTGCATCATATTAATACATTCTTTCAAAATACTTTTTAAATTCAATCTTATGGTTCAGACTTTCTGAGAGCTTCTATTCAAAAAATAAGTTTAAAACAAATTTCTTTCTGTTATTTGTTGTTTTAATAATAATAATAATATAAAAAAAAAGGAAAAGTTGTTCATCAGAAGATATTTCAACGGCTATTCGATAGATGAGGAGTTCCCTTATAATTACAAAGAAAAAAAGGCTCTTGAAACTGGCCAAGGGAGAGAGAGAGAGAGATGTTCTTCCTTTTTAGCTTCTAGCAAGTTACTTCAATAAAATGTCATCAATCTGAAGCAAGTCTTTGTCGTTGGAGTCCGGTCTTTGAAGCTTTTAGCAGGAATTAAGGCCTTTGTCGCGGCTTAGACAACCCTTGAGCTCTTATCAGCTCTAATAGAGTTAAAGCAGTTGTGAATGGCGTGATTGTGTCCTATGTCCTATTATTGATTTGGTTCAGTGGACGACATCTGGCCATGTGGGCACTTGTTCCAAGTTAAGGCCCTAATCGACACTTGATAGCCCCTTTCGATCTATTTCCAGAAACAAACCCCGAAACAAGTGGCTCGAAATGTTGTAGCAAATTGATAGCTTTTATTTTTAACAAAAAATTTTTTTTCTTCCCCATTTTCTTTTTGTGAGGGGGCAATCAAATAAAAAGACTCAGGTTTCTTGACGATTTTTAAAAGTGAACTTCATTTACATGCACATATTCGTATTTGTATATGGATTAAATTTGGGGAATATTTTTATTTGATGAGTATTAATATAACAAATTCGCAGACTGAAGATTAAAACATCTCCGGAGAATTTAAAAAGGCACAAAGAGAGCGAGAGAGGGTGGGATTTTTTATTTAGATATCCACCATACTTAATAAAAAAAAAAACTTCTTATGGATTCTTTTTCCATGTTTACTTTTTTAAATTATTTATCTAACTTTTTAAGTATTTTGCATAAAACAAAACTTGTACGTAACCCTTGTGTCGGTGTATGTATCGTTGCTCTTCGTTCTTGATTTAATATATAAAATTTAGTTTCAATATGTCAAATTGTTCAAGTCACAATCATATCTACACTTTTTTGACTCATGGGACCTTAATTCTTGAAATTCAATAAAATGGTTATATATAACATATATTAAAATTTAAAATGTTATTTTGCTGTGTCTACCCATTCGTTGGCCAACCTTTGCGATTATGTAATTATTTATTTTATTATATGTTCTATGCGCGGGCTTTCATTAGTGAATTTATGAATTTATCATATCGCGTGGCTAGAGGAAAATAAAAAGGATAAAATTTAAAGTAATTTTAACGTAATGTAAACTTTTTATTGTGATTTATATTGACCTGTAGAAACAACTTTGAAATATAAATTAAACTATATTTATATCTGAAACAATTATTGAATGAGTAACTAATTAAGATTTCGTGTTTTTTTGGAAAGTCTCAGTTTTAGTTTTCGATTAACAAAACAGAAAATTTCGAAGTAAACACGAAGTCATTTCATATTCACTCGTAATTCAATGACATTCTTCACTTATAAACAACATTTAATATTTATTTTAAAGTTAAGTTTTTTTTTTATTTTTTAGTCTTTTTTCATTAATATTTTTAAAAATTATCTGATAGCCAATATAATTTGAATAATTTTTATTTCAAAGGTAAGAAGCTATTTTTACTGTTCTCATTGTCATATATATATATATATACTATCCCCTTCAAAATAATTGAACAACCTCTAGTTTTTGATTCTACTTAATAGATAATTAGAAGACCTACATGAAATCCAAAATCATAAAATTCCATGTTTTAACTATTATTAAATGTACTCTTTTCATATATCATGTAGCTTTTATAATTATACATTAATACGAAACAAAAGATTGTCCTTTTACTTTTGAGACAGGAATATATATAAAATACTAATTATCATCAAGTCAATTTTGTAAATACAGTAAATATTCTCACTCTAAAGCTCTGAAGGGCAAAAGATGCTCCAACAAACGAATCACTCCTCTTTTTGGACTATAAGACAGGGGGAAAGCCACGCCCATAGACTCTCTACTTCTCTTGATTTCTCAGGCGTCCCCACTCTAATTAAGAATTTTCTTTACAAAACATTAACGGTTATAAAATGTCTAAATTTTTTTTAAAGCATAATTTATTTAAATTAATCAATCTAAATTTGAATAAGAAGAATTAGATTCGAAAAAAATTTTAAAAATCCTTTTCTTTTTTTTAAATTATTCATTAGAAAATTTTTTTCAACTATTGATATTAGATTTTTTCTTTTATAAAAATAGCTTTATCATCTAAATTGATTATGGAGAAGTTTTAAATGAAATTCCAGAGTGAAATGTTATTATACAATAAGCAAAAGTAATAAAACTATTTTAATGACAACTAACATGATAGAAATGTGGAAACCTATTTATTGGAGCGTAGTATCACAATTATTGGCTTTTGATTGATTATTCCGTCAAAAAGAGCTCAGGAATTGTAGAGGAAACGAATTATTCGCGCATATAAATAAAATTAATTTTCGATACTAAGCATGATAATAGGAAACCAAACCTGGATCTAAGAATAAACAATAGACGACGTCTTCAAATTTAATAGAGACCTCAGTTAATTTTTTTTTTTGAATCTCCATAACTGGTTTATATTTACTACATCAGTTACAATATTTATGTGCTTAAAAAAAGTCTTATTTTTATTTCATTCTTAAGATGATCATCATGTTCTATTTTTAATTTAATATGAAATTCACTCGTTTTTAAAATCAATATACTAATTTTAAAATGCAAAAATATTTTTTTGATATCAATTTCTATTGTTCCTCATAATATGTTTATAACAAAGGCCTTACATTATAACAACAAACATTTGGAATACACTCAATTCTGTTTATATACGATAGATTGGTTCCCCCCAAAAAAAATGCGTGTATAAAAAAAAATTTATTTGTATCTATTGAAAAATTGGAGTTTGTTTTCAGACCTAAACAAAAAAAAAGAAAAAAGTCAAAATTCATACAAAAACAAATCAAATGAATATTAAAAAAAAAAAAATATTTTTAAATAAACTCTGACTAACCAAGTCAGTATGTTAATAAGTAATTCAAATGAATCTTGAAAACTATTTAATTAAAAAATTATGTTAGCAATTGTTTGTGCTTGCTATTTTTATTTCATAATCATTTTACAATCTTTTAAAAAATATAATATAAAAAATAAAATTTTATTCGAAAAGTAAAACTATCAATTCCGAAGCTTGGACCAAAATTTAGAATGATAAAATAAAAAATTCAAACTATAACATTTTTCTATATTTATAAATTTTATTTGCGTTGGTCAATCTTGTTAGGTCGAAATCAGAAAATGATTTTTTTTTAATTCGTGTAAAAACAGAACTGAGTGAAATTTTACTTTTGGAGGTTACAATCTCTTATCATTAAAATCAGAGAGGTAACGATCGTCTGAGGCTACAAATCCAAATTTATCTATATTAAATCAAATTTAATTGTTTCATTTAGCTTTATTTATTTTGACTAGAGAACATGAAAATCACACACCGAACATGTATGTATATTAAAAAAATATGTACACTCAATATACATAAGTTTAAATTAAAATTTTAATGGCGAACCATGATATTATTAAAGTAACCACAACATCATTCTGTTATTTCATTTTAACATAATTTTCAAAAAAAAAAAAAACAAATACGAGATTTTTTTTTAAGTACATCTTCAAATATCAACAGTGCAAATTTCATTATCTTCAAAAGAAGAAAAAAAATGGTGTTATAAGATATGAGATATGTCATCAAAGATATATAATCCCTCCAACTGAGAAAAAGGGCGATACTTAATTTGGTATCCAGTTCGGCACTGAGTTGACCGAGTTTCAGCAAATGAAAGCCATA
>JAAAKE020014551.1:0-10679 GCA_010014785.2 Anisolabis maritima
AATTTAATTTTTTTCCAATCATCCATTTATATTTTTTGCACCTTAATTTTGCTTTTTTTTTTTTGAGGGGGGGGGGGGAAAGGAATTAATTATTGAAAATTGTGAAACCCTCTTTCTGTCTCCAAAGTCCATTAACTAATTAACTTTTTTAACTCAGCCTTTTATCTAATCAGCCATATGTGTCAGGTGAGTAAATTTCAAGCAATTTTATTGGAGGAAGGTAAATTAGTATGCTGAATTGAGATCACTTTTAGATTATAATAAACCCCACCAAAAGGGTTTATTTTACTTTCTCTGGATGCAAGATTATTTAATACCGAAAAAATTGACTCCATGTATATATAATAATTATGTGAAGAATTTTTTGAAATAAAAAGTCTGAATCAATCATGAGACCTTTTATGTTAATCATATAGAAATAACACTTTTTAAAAAAGTTAATTTAAATTAAGTTTATATAATAACACGAACCTGGCTAATTAATAATATTTTTTGTCCCGAACGCTTCACATTTTTACATTTATTATTTTAAAGTCTGGATGAATATTATTATTTAAAAATATTTCGTGAGTATAGTCGTATTTTTACTGGTGGATCGAGTCGTCGGTGGATGGTACATCAAGTCCGCTACAGGCATATATTGAATATTAATATCTAATTCAAATGAATAGGTCTTATTCATTATTTATATTATTTATTTCAAATTTTACAGGACCGCTAAAAAATCTTACGAAAAATATGAAGATTAATAATAAATAAATTATTTACCTTTTGGAGTATTCTTCTAAAAATGAAGGAGTAGACCTCTTCTTCTACGCCTTTTCAGTAAATAAAAAAATAAAAAGCAAAAAAGGAACAGAGGAAGAAGATTCTTCTTTACTTCTTAAAACAAGATTTGAAGGAAATACATTTTCTTCTGCGAAATTAATTATTTTTTTTAATTGATATGTATGATACAGTGATAATTTATCGCTACAAACTCGACTATGAGTACAAAGATTGCTGATGAACAGAAGCGGCCTTCTAAAGCTCAACTACCGACAGCTTCAATTAAGGATCAACAGAATCACATTCCAGTGCAGCAATAACAAAAAACAAATCAACATTATTCAAATTAGGATATACATTTTTTTCTTTTTATAATTTATTACAATTTTTTTCACACACCGTCGTATTTTTTCCGACGATCGATTATTTTTTTATTAACAGTGGCGAAGCTCTCTGGGAATTGATATTGCAATAATTATTTTAAGGATAATTTTTAAATTTCTTTGAGAAAAAAAAACAATTTTAACTTAAGCATTTTTGTGATGTCATTGGTAGTTTTTCCTCTCTCTGAATTAAACTCTTGCTTTTATTATTGATACCAGGAGGTTCATTTCCAAGAATTAGCTCATGACCAATGCGCATGCGTCAAATCCATAAATTCTGAGTACCATTTTTTTTAAATCGAAAAATTTATTTTTTAAAAAAGGAATCAATATATAAAGGTTCCTTCAGCTTCGCCACTATTTGTTAACAAACAAAAAATTCTCCACCATATCTATTCTATGGGATTTTTTTATCGATATTTTGTATAAAAATAAATTTAAATTGTTTTTAAAAACGAAACGCGTCACTGATTTTATTTTAGTTAAAAATCGAGCATTGAACCAGTGATTGTATTTTTAATAAAAAAATACAAACACAAATTATTATTTTTTTAACAGCAAAAATATTTTTTTCCTCAATACATCATGACTTGATTGTTGATTGATTGATATTTGTTAACAATATCAAGTCACAATTATTTTTTGTTTTTTTTTTTACAAAGCATTTTTTTAAAATTTTATCCTAGTTCTTGATTTATTTATTTATATAATTTATTTTATTTAGTCTGGCTCGAGATATCAAAATTATTCCTAGGAAAAAGTACCATTTTTTAATTATCAATTTCAATTTTTTTTGTTACATGAATGACGATTTTTTTTCAATTTTATGAAATAAATGATTTATTTAAATACTGTACCATGGGGGAAGGGAAGGGGGCATACATTCGTTTTTACCTGCTGGAAGGTAGACAATCCAAATGAACAATGTTCCAGAGTTCATGCTTAATTTTAAATTTTTAGGGAGATATAACAACTGCGCATGCGTTGTCTGTTCTAGAGAAGCTCTAGAGCAATTCATCCAATCGTGATTTAATTGCCTATCTTCCAGCAAGCAAAATTTGTACACTCTAGTTTTTTTTTTTTACATAATTATTAATTATTTTTTTTTTCCAAAATGGCCAAAGGTTGAGAATAATAAAATAAAACGGCGGAGGGAGGCCATAAACGTCCAGCCAGCAATTCTTAATCTTCTTACATTACTCTTTTTGACTAAAAAAAAATTCTGGGTGGGTAGAAAAGACCGGCCTGATAAAAAGAAAATACTGACACATCAAAAAGAGAAGAATTATCAGTCTTAGCTCAAGCAACACGTAGTCGCCAATCCACAGAGGTTAGTATATAAAAAAATATTTAAATGATAATTGCTTTCCACACGTAAGAATGCCGTTAACTAAAAAAAAATCGTCATAAAGAAAATAGTATTAGGACCATTAGGGTACAATTACAGCCCTAGCTGGAAATGGATATTAACAGAAATTTTTACGTACAAAAAATTAAAATTTGGAAGACATCTTAACAATTTCTATAAATAAAGATACCCCGACCAAGAGAAGTCCTGATCATCTTTTAACCATCACAATGAAAGTTGATGTTGAGTGAGGGAAAGCTTCTTACAGGAACTGGCCTTTTCTCTGGCTGTGTATACGCCCTTAAGAGAGTGAAATCCGCCTCCTTTTGGTTTGGACATTCAATCTCTTTCTATTATTTAACCAATAATATAAGTTTTATATATAACATCATTTGAAGTAAAAAAAAAACGTCATTCATACATCAAGTAAATAATCATTGAAATTGATTTCTCAATCCAATCAGCACTGTTTCCTCCCCCAGGCAAGAGAGGATTACAATGCACTCGAAATGCAATAGGAGTAAAATTGAATCCCGTTTAAAGAGCTTTTAACATTTTGTAGGCTCTATCTATACAACAACATAAAGAATGTTTTTGATATGTGTCATCCAATCATTGCTTTTTTATTTATTTATTTATTTATTTATTTATTTATTTATATATATACATAAACACAGGATAAAAAGGCGATTCTTTTTCGAGATGCAAATCGGTTTATAAACAAATCTATTCTTTTTTATTTTTATTATTCAATAGGTTAATTATATCTTAATTTTGACAGATAGGCAAAATTATTATTATTAATTAATATTAATAATTATCCATATATTTTGCGAGACCGGAACTCGTTTTCAGGCTCTCCGCCCTCCCCCCTCCAATTATATATAATTGATATGCTTTAATAAAATCAGTATTTCTGTTTTAAGGGCCATATTAAGTAAAAGATTTTATATTCAGGGGTTCTAATAATATTTTTTGGACCGTCTGCAGCATAATAAAGTTAATAATATTATTTATTTAATCAATTTTTTAATTTCATAACTTTATTTTTTGGTAGAATCTGTTAATTTTATTTGCAGTACAAAAGTGTTCTTAAAAAAATAAAATCCTTTTTCTACAATTATCCCCAAATAAAAATGATTATCTGTAATTTTACTATATATATTGGTGTATATATATATACACTGATCAAATGTGAGCATATTTCCTAATAAAAATTTTTTTAATTGTAGCTCTGATGATGGTTTATAAACCGAAACTGTAGAGATTCTAATCGTAAAAATAAATCCTATATAAAAAATAAAAACTGAAATTTTTTATCACTATCTCAACCAATAACTTCAAATTGTCATAGTAAACTTTACAAGAATTAAAATTTTTTTTTTTTGTATATGAGTTTAGGAGGTCAATAACATGGATTATATAAACAAATTTAATAACCCAAAATTATTTCCAAAAGATAAAAAATAAAAATAAAATAAAAATTAATTAAAAAAAGATTAATAGATCTTATTTAATGATTGTAAATAATGTATACAAACATATAATTAATTCCCAGCTGGGTATCGAACCTAGATCTCTCCGTTTACACCCGAGCTTGCTATCCACTACACTCGTGTATGTGAGCTTTAATTAAATTGATTGTGTTCGCGAAAAATCTTTAATGATTGTATTGAGTGCGATGGGCGTACCATGTGAGCTTCAGCAAACAAATTTATTCAATTGACACTAAACTTGAGCTGCGTTGTCTCCGGCTTGCTTGCTTTTTTTCCATAGAATCCCAGATCTATTCGGGTCAAATTTTTATCATTTTTATTAAAAAAAATAATTTTTTCGCCCAACAAAATTTTTCCCTATCGAAGTCCCGATTTTTTTTGTCTTTTATTTGAGTTAAGCCCAACTTTTGAACACTGGAATTGTTTATCTGATTGATATAATAATTTTAAAATTTGTTTTTCATTTCCAGATTTGTTTCAATAACCGATTTATACTCGAAGGGAAGTAGTGAATGACTGTCCTTACAATCAATTAACGAATGTGTATGTATGCATGTACTGTATATGTGTGAAGTGGCTGTGTTTTTGTGTCGATTAGGCTGACGTTTCGGTGGCGGACCATTACCAGCCACCTGTTGCTCCATCTTTTCTCCATATTATTATTATCATCATTATTTTATCGATTATTGCGTCTCTTTATTGAGTGAAGTGGACACTCTGAAATACTGTCTTTCTCTCTCTATCTCTCTCGCTTTATATATATATATATTTAATTTATTTATAATATTCACATATATATATTATAATGCAGTCACTGGTTTAAAATCCTTTGAGTCGAATCATTTATTTAAATTTATTATTATTAAATAAATAATAAATTATTATGTATTATATATAATACATTGTTCTATGGCATAATAATACTGAGTGATATCTTGTAAAAAATTATACTCCCGACCACCGATTCGAACCCGGGACTGCTCACATCTCAGCTTTCGTCGGGCAATTAAGTGAACCGGATTCAAGCTCCGGACGAGAGTATAATTTTTTTTTAAGATATCAGTCAATAATTGATAATAATATGTTTATAATTAAATAAAAACATCTTTTAAAAGAGATTTTTTTTTTTTTTACTTAATTTCTTTTTTCTGATTTATCTCCTGAAATTTTCAATCAAAAACAAAGAAAAAAAAAAAAAAAATTAAAAAAATTTCTTTTTCAATTTCAAAATGAGAATATTTAAATAATCTCTTTTAAAAAAAATATATAATTTTTTCTTTTATTTATTTAATAATAATAATAATAGTAATAATAAAAAAAATTATATTTTCATAAATACTCTTTTATAAGATTTTTATTTTTTTGTAATTAACTTGGGTGATTTTTTTTTCATTTATTTATTTACATAAATAGTTTATTTTATTATTAAAATAAAAAAAAATGTTTTATTCAATGAACATAATACCAAAAAACAACAACAACAACAACGGTTGTTGTTTGTGCTTGAAAACAGAAAAAAATAAAAACGCATTTGATCATAAATTATTTAACATGTAAAATAAACGGTTTATGATAACAATGAATTTTAAAAGGATATTAAAGGCAAGTTTATTATGTGATTAGCTCCTTCTTTTAAATGGGAGGGGGAGGGGAAGGGGGAGAATATTTAAGAAATTTTAAGAAGATTCATTTCTTCCTCAAAAAAAATTTGATCAACAATATTAACTTAAAAAAAGAACTACCCCCCCTTCTTCTCCTCTCGAAAGAGAAATCTGATGACGCAACTTTCACCTACCAAATTCTAAATTATTTTATTCACTAAAGTGTTCTAAAAGTTCAATACAAAAAATGCACAGCCTTTTTTACTAAAATATTTTTATTTACGCTTTAACAATTATTGGCATTACAATAATTACTCAACAAGTATTGCAATCTACAGCAAGATTTTGTGGGCTGAAAAGACCCGATGAAGACAGAATCGCTGTCGAAAAGTCGACATTAAAGCCAAAATAAAAATATTTTAATCAAAAGGCTACGTATTTTTTCAATCGAATCATTGCAAAAACTCCAGCCTAATCAAATTATTTAAAAACCAACCATATTTTTAAATACATATAAATAATCAAAATGTCCCCTTTCATTGATTTTCTGACGGCCATTTCAAATAAAAGTTGAAACTGGATTTTTAATTTATATATATATTTAAAAAAAACATAATTATTTTTTAAACAAAATCTACCTGTTATTCGCATGTTTACTATAAGTTTAAAAATATTCATACCATCCATACGAAATCAAATTAAATTAAATTAATAATAAGACCATGACACTAAAAATTCTAAGATATTAGAGAAACGAAGAGGGCTTATACAAGAAAGGGTTTGAGCGAGCACGGGCAAAACAAATTGTGATAAAGAGAAGTCAGCCAAGGAATAATAAATATTATTAAACTCGAATACTTAAAAATAAAAATTTGGTAAACATTATCAACGTCATATATAAAATCTATAATTTTCGTTTGACATTTGATTGCCCTGAAAAAGAGTAAGATCAGCGTTCGAAGCGCCAAAATAAATTTTATCTATCACTCCTTGGCAGATATCTCAATTCAAAATCTAGAGCCAGAAAACTACACATACAAAATTTGTATATTAATACGAACCACATAAAGAAAATCTAACTCTTAAGAGCTTACAAAAAAAAAAAATGTATTTGCCTCCCCTCTTTCTAAAAAAAAAACAATAAAACCCTCCTGACTAAGATTATACCAGCCCTAGCTCTAGGCAGACTAGGCATCAGCAAAGGGCGCCAAAAGTCGAAGTTAAAATATTAAATTTTATTTTATTTCTAAAAAAAAAATCTCTCAGAGTAAATATTGAATTGTATATATAAATATTGTATTTGAATCTAAAAAATTGCGTATTGCGCCAAGTTTCGAATCCGCCAAAGGCTCATGGGCCGATGTAACTATAAATTCAATTAGATTAGGACTTCACTTATTTCACAACATGTTTAACAACAAATAACTAAAATTATAACCAAGTTAATGACAAAATAATGAAATGATTCGAACTCTTGAGTCTGCATGCATACACGGATTTCACGCCCAATTTTCATAAACGTTTCTGATATGTATCTCTAGAAATATATTTTTTTTAATATCATCTTTTTTTTGTCTTTGTATATAATATTTCCACTGATTGTCTTTATCTTTTTTCTCGGGGCTCCAGATGCCTCAGGGCAGAGGTTAATGCGGCGTCCAGCTGTTGGCTGGAAAAGCATCAATTTTATCATATTATATTTACATTTATATTAATAATAAAATAAAAATAAATGAATTATTCTAAACACAAAATTGAAATGCGGTTTGACAATCAGAAAAAATTTGATTTTATAAAAGTTAAAATCGATCAAATTGTTTGTGGTAATTCCATAAATTTACTAATAAGAGAATTTTTATTACTCTACCCCACAAGTTAATTCCGATACAAATGTAACTTTTTGGGAATAATAAGCAGCCATTTTGAAAAGGCCCTTAATATCATAATATCTATTTTATTTTTCATCTTTAGACTTTTTTGCTTCATCTAATATTTTTTCCTTTTTTATAAAAACCAGGACAAAATTATAAACTGGACAGAACTAGCTCTATAAATTTAGACAGTTCGAATGGAACCCTAAAATAATTCTAATAGATGGTTATAAACTCTCTATAAAATTCCTTTCATTTTCAGAGAGTGGAGGATCTGGCAACGTGGGTAGTTAACATAGAGCTGTGATTGGTCGCTGTACTGTCAGGGGGAATTGCCGTAACGAACTTGCGCAAAGGCTATGGATTTGCTCGTTTCAACATATTTATAGACGTTGATATCCGAATCTAACGTAAAAATTGTAAAATAGACATACAGACATACAGACAGAGAGAATACAATAATTATTTTTCAAGTTCGTTGAAAATAAAAAGATGCTCCGTAGTTGGAATTTAATGTATGCTTGCAGATTTCAAATTTTATTTTTTACACATAATGTGTAAAGTAAATGTAAATTATAATTAAACAAATGTAATAACACTTCTAATTAATGAATGAAAACGTCATTATAAAACTTTACATCCAACCTTATATAACAAATGTGTAAGGGGCTTCTTTTAGTGGTCCCCAAGGTTTCAAATGTTGAATTACTGCTCGCTAAATTTCAATAATATAATGTAGTTTAAACCCAAAAATACCCTAAAATTAATGTAAAAAAAAAGGATGTTGGCAGGTAGGAAGGTCGGATGCTCCTATCTTACGCGCATCTGCCTCATTTATTATTAATTTAATAATTATTAATTTTTTTTGTAGTCGCCGTTAGACGCATAGATCGTAAGTCGACTACCAAATATTTATTAGTATTGATATGCCAAAGGAGCTAAATAGAAGACTAAATTCTTTAAAAAGCGAATTTTGATTAATTTATTATTACTTTTTTTTTATTTATTTATAATAATAGTAAAATTTTATTCAAAGATTAAGAGAAGAATCTTTTTGCTTGGGTCTAAGTCTAAAACCAAATTACAAAAACCTATAGATTTTCTAAATTTTATTTTTTATTTTGTATGATGCAACATAAAATTCCCGATTTTTTTTATTCCAATTCTCCTTTTTATTTTTATCATACATTCAAATCTTTTATCATTACAAAAAAAAAAAAAAAAAAAAACGAAGGACCAAAAAACAATTATTTTTATAGGATTAAAAATAAATAATTAATTAATCATCATTATTCAAAAATTAAAAAAAAAAAAACAATTTAAATTTCAAAGAGTATTATGATTTAATTTTATTCAAATATTCTCTTTTTGATTTATAATAATAAAAAAAAAAGCTGTGTTTTTTTTGTTACCTTTGTAGTAGACCTCTTTGTACATCGAAGGACAAAATCTTCCGCCCTGCAAAAAAAAAAGAAAAAGAAAAAAAAAGTTGACAAAGTTTAATATAAAAACAACCACAAAAGAAAAAGATTGGGAGGGATAATACACAATCGATTAGCAGCAAGGAATCCAGTTCAAAGTCACATGTTAAATTAATTTCTGAGCCTCTTCTTTTTTTTTTTCTCCTCTAGAAATGATATATATTTTTCCTTTTTTATTAAAGCAGCTTCGGGGTCTTTTTTAATTGATTCTCTCTCTTTCTTCTCCTTTATAAAAATAATGATAATAAATAAATAAGATATAAATAAATTTAATGAAATTGATTGGCTCGGGCATTTGCCCATATTTAAAAAAAATAACAATTTTAATTAAATTTTACTTAATTTCCAATTTTCTTTAAAAGCATTTAATCATTTATTATATCAACCATATGTGACAAAATATTTAATAAAATAAGGGAAATGTTATAATAAAAAAAAAATCAATGGATTTATAATTAATAAATATTTGATCGGTAACGTTAAAATAAGGGAATGGAAAAAAAGGTACAAATTGGATATCATAAAGATTTATAAAAAAATAAAAAAAATAAATTATATACCAAGTATTTTATTTAATGAGATTTTTTTAATTATTTTGCCTATGAAGATAAAAAAAAAAAATATATGTTCATAAAAATTATTTTCTTTAGTATTATTATATTATATATTAAATTTTAACGAGCTTCATTTTAAAAAATTAAATCACCTTCACTTGGATGGAAAAAGAGAATCCAATGAGAAAATAAAAATTTATTTTGCCTAACCATGGTCTATCTATACATTGACAAGGCCAGAACCTGGGGCGTATCGAGGTGGGGGGCGAAAGGGGTCTTCTCACCTCAATAATCAATCATATCAATATGTAAAAAATTTAAAAAATATTTTTTTCTTTTGAAATTAATGAATAAATAGAGATTTTTTTTCTCACCCCTTTCCCCATCTCCTATTAAGGATTAATTAAGCAAACACCACTTACTATTTTTTCTTCCCTTATTACCAATTTTAGGTGGAGAGAATATTACTTAGAACAGAGGTACCGGTACGCCATAAGTGAATAAAATTATAACAAAAAATATTAATATTATCTATGAAATATTCATATTTTAATACCCCTGAAGAAGGAGACTCGGAAACATCCACTGGTTAAAGATCTAATAAAGGACTGATATTATCTCCATGAGAAATTTGTCTTCATTTACATTAGGTCCATTTTTATTTAAATTAATTTATAACCAATTATTTTATCGCTCAGAACGGGAACTTATACGTCACATGGAGAATGCGCTCTATTTAAACCTAATAGCACCGGCTTAATAACTACTACTACTATCTTTCTATGTAAATTTCTATTTCTTTTAAGAATATAATCAATAGAAGGTCTTTATCTTATTTCTATAGATTTTATCAAACGACTTTCAACAATACCCGGAGAACAAATGTTATTCTGTTTGCAAATAACTCTATATAATTTTTCCCCTTTAAAATGAATAGAATAATATCGTAATAATAGAACAGTAGATGGTATCTTGGCTGGAAAGAGCATTCTGACTCGGGTGGTGGGAATAGGAAATGGGATGCAGAATTGACCCTCGGCTCCACCGGACGGCTTTAAGTCAAATGGTGCGAAAATCGCACCCAGATGATGATATTAAGAGAGAAGGAAATTGCGTTGAAATACATCAGAATCGCCTCACTCCTCAATTTTCGATAAAGATAGCATCGAAAAAAAAA
>JAAAKE020014562.1:0-28340 GCA_010014785.2 Anisolabis maritima
GAAGATTTTCTATTTTTCGTCCACGGTATTTTCTGTCTTACTAAGGGAATTAATTACATCATTGTATATCAAACTATTCTGATTACTTGAAGTTTTTTTTTTTTTAGAAATTTTAATTAAGAAAAGTTATCTATCTCAAGAAACTTAAACAAGGAATTTTACTCACGTTTTGGCCTCAGAACTTAAAGTCATAAAATCAATGTTAAGTTCAAAGATATCCTCCAAACTCAAAGAAAGGAAAGGTGAAATTTTAAAAAACAAAGCTGACGTGAAATAAAAATAGAAAAAGTTTACTTTACAATAAAAAGTTGAGAATAATTTAATAAATGTTTGGAATTAGAGCTCTAAAAAAGTCTTTACCATAAAATTATTTAAATTACTTGGAAAAAAAAAATTATGAAAATAAAGACTTCTACTCGGTCACGATTATTTTTAAGGAGCAAAATTTTCTTAAAAATATCCGATCGTCGGTCTAATTAACTTAAGGACCTCTAAATGAAGAAATTACTCTCTACAATGTTTATTCGAAAGTTAATTTTAAAAAGATTTTTTTGAATGTAATTAAATTATAGTCTTGTAATAATATAATTAAATTATTAAATTAATTAAATTTTTATAAACGGAAACCTTTGGAAAAATTTCAACAAGAGATAAAAAAAAGGCTAAATGTATAGGTATTAACCTATACTCACAAAGAAAACTTATAAAAAAAATTGGTGTGAGATCAACACCAAATTAGACAAGGGAAAGTGCTGCCACATCAAATTTATTATGTCGATATATATTTTTCTTTATGGTATATCACTGCCCGAGAGGTAAATAGTGGTGTCACCATTTTTTTCCAAAGAAATAATTATAAAAAAAAATCAGGTATGACGGCCGCACATCTCATAATTACTCTCTTATCTAAGGTATGGAAAATTGAATTATGTGCTTGCCACACCAGATTTTTTACGTCGTCTCCCTAGGTAGCCGGTTCAGAATTTTATATTAGCTTTTATTTTTAGAGAAATTTTATTTGTGTGTATTATCAATATTATCTTAAGGGCCTCAGATGGCGAAAAAGACTTAAAAAAAAATTAAATTCAAACTGCATAATTTTGTTTATTATCAAACATAGGAATTTTTTTAGGCTAAGGCCATTAATTAAAGGCTAAATAATTTATTAAATATATGGAGAAAATTCAGAATCGATGGCCTCCGGTGGGCGTTTAACAGCTTTGTTCCTCGAGGCCACCCATCTAAGGTTCAGCGCTGCTGGCCTTGCTTATCTTGCTAGATCTTGGTGGCTGTTGTGCTTCTCACGGGCAGGCCTCCGGCAAACATATGAATTAAAAATATTTATATTTTGTTTCCATGGTCATTGTTACCGAGTTGTCCTATCTCACAAAGAAAGGATTCTTAAAATTGAGGCTCTACACTATTTTGTATATGAAATAATCTTAAAGATTATCTAATTTGTTATTTGTTCAGCGAATTTAATCAAAAAAAGTAATTTAAGAGAAATAATAAAAAACTGAAAAAAAAAAACGTACAAAAGTTTGCAGGGGAGGGGGATAATGGTTTAGTACATTTTAAATATCTTCTAATAAATAATTGTTTTATAAATTTTAATTAAAATCGTTAGAGCGAATTTTGAGGAAATCGAAAAAACTAAAAAAGTACATCAGTAAAATACTGGTAGTCATGGCCGATTTGATTCAAAAGCTTCGAGGCGCAAGCCACGAGGAAGCTTAGCCTCGAAAGTATTTTCGTTTTTGAAATCTTATTCTCTCTCTCTCTCTCTCTCTCTCTCACACACACACAGATCATTTTGAGAAGCCCATTTTTTTAGATACAGGGGCCTCAAAAAGTGCATTTCCGTTGAACGTCTCAACATCGATTTTTTGCGATACTTTTCCTAGTCCAGGGATCGGCAATCTTTTTTGGACAGCCAGCCACTTTCAAAAGAAATATCTTTAGGTGGGCCGTACATACCAATATTATATAATAGCTTTAATAAATTGTTATTTAAAAAACAAATTTGGATATAATTAAGGTTCAACATAAAAGAAAACAAATAAGTAACAAAAAATTTTATTTATAATAGCAATTTTGTTGAAATTGTATAAGAGTATCGAAGAACAAAATACAATATTATAAAGATGTGGGTGTCCTGCGCCATGTATGGTGTGCACGTATTTCTAAAATAGAGAGGCTCACTTGAGTAGGTTCACAGCATGCTCACGTTTAGCAGACTACCTATTTCGTTATATGTACTTTGTGAAAATTAAATATTAGAAATTATAATTGCTTGGCGGGCCGCAGATTCCCAAATCCTGCCTTATACTACATGTATATATTACATAATAGTATGTAGAGGTAAGAGAAAGTAAAAAGAATAGATTGAAGTTTGTTTATATATTTTATTTTATTCTTAAATATTGTATACAATATTGTTGTAGGGCTCTGTGGAGCAATCGGTAGTGCCTCCGTTCTGCATAGGAGATCGGTGTTCGCATTGCGGGCAAAAAAAAATCCCTTTTTCATTAAATAAAAATATTTAATGAAAACAAATCCTCAAGTATGCCCTAGATTGGAACATTAGATTCCACCACAATAGAGCCCTCAGGCAACTCTACGAGGAGAGGGTGTGACACCCCGTCCAATGAAAGGGACGTAAAGAAGGATTCCCTCTCAATGATGCACATTTCGCAAGGAATAGGCTACACGCCAGTCCTGAGAGAGTCCTTCCTCAACTAGGACATCCTTCCTAGCATAGAATAAGTTGGAATAAAGGGACCGGGTGGAATTAGAATTAGGAGTAGTTAGCTAACTAGAAATGAATAAAGGAGGAGTTAGAGTTAGGAAATAAAGTAACTTCACGGGGTGCCAATAGATGGCTACGGCCAGAGGTCGGGTGGGTTTGAGGTGTGTGTCTCTGTACACTAAAGCACCTCGGATAAATAAACGGGGACCCTGGAGGGGGGCCTATACGGTCCAAATAAAAACTAAATATTGTAAAGTGGCATGAGACTTGTGCCAAATAAAAAAAAATAGTTTCTAGAGAATAAAAATTTTCTCCTCTAATTAATACTTATATTGCAATCCTGCAAAACTAAAAATGAAATTTTTCTTTACCGGTTTAATTAAAAAAAAATACTGACGTCAACGTAATTAAAAATTAAAGATGAACTTACAAAGTGAGAGGAATACAGAAATAGTAAATCCAAACAACAGGCATTGAGGTGATGAGTCATCTCATGTTGAAAGACCAAAGTCTGCTGTTTAAGTCTAGACAGCTCTAGACTGGAAAATATGAGTTCCAAACTGAAAATAATTCAATTATAATCATGTAGAATAATAAAAATTACTTTACCTTTCAAGTAATAATTAAAAAAAAATTTTAAGCTGAAAAAGTCTATTAATGAAAATTTATTTTTTTTTAAATGATTTTTTGTAATAGCTCTGCTCAATATACTAAGAACAGAATCAAGCTCGTTAATAGAAGCTGTCAGAATTGAATTTATTTATTTTCATTCGTTTAAAATTCAAGTTAGATTCTAACATTTATTTGTTTATTCGGAAATTTTATCATTTTAGAAAGATGTTAATTGGAATTTTCGAGGCCTAAAGGAAATAATTCAATAGGACTAATTAAAACAAAAATTTAGAACTCACGTAAAATAAATAAATTACCCAATCCTAAAATACCTTAGAATAGAGGCGGGAGAAAGACGTCAAGAATAAACATTATTAGGGAATAATTTAAAAATACAATGGTCAGCAATAGCTCCAAATAAACGAATGAAAATCCAAAAATAATAACCATTTTACTTTCTCTTATCTATATATGCAATATATAGGGAGAAAGTAATGCGGTCAAAAAAAAAAATCGATGTCGAGATTTTAACTGAAATACATGTTTTGAGGTTCACTGAGTATAAAAATATGGGTCTCTAAATGATCGGTGTGTGAACAAGATTTCTCAAAAACGAAAAAACGTACAAGGCTGAAATTTTATATTTAATAATAGATACACATATTGCTTGTAACTCGAAATTTTTGAAAAGGCCTATTAGTACTTTAGTGATGAACTTTTTTTAGTTTTTATCGATTTTCACAAAATTCATTATAACGATTTTGATTAAAATTCACATATAAATTATTTATTAGATGATCTTTGAAATGTATTAACCCTTTAAAAGGTTGTATAATGTGCATTTAGTCACATCAGATTTTTTTTTACATTTAGATTTTTTTTTAAATAATTTTTTATTAAAATCTTGAATTAAGAATTATTCGAATCTCTTTCATCTCTTATTAAATTTTTATTTGTTAATCATCAAAGTTTATTAATATTTATTTTGTGACCTCTTCTTGGAAAAGACAAAAACATGAGATCACAAGTTTAATCTTAATAGGGCTATTTAGAAAGGACAAGGGTTAGGGCTAACCCGTGTCCTTTCTTATTAATTTGAATCTTATAAGGCCGTCATCCCTTTTCCTTTTAATTCGAACTCGGTACTTGAATATATGATTAGTTGCAAAAATTAATTCAGTTTGGGATTGGTTGTAGAAAGTTAGGCAGCCCATATGCCCAAGTTACTAATTACTCTAGCTCCGTTGTTAATTGTTGTGGAGTAATTAATAAAAAAAAAATCCATTAGTGTTTTGGTCAATTGATTTGCCTAACTTCCAGCAAACTTTTTTTTTTGTTTTGCATTTTAAATTTCCCAATCTTGAACCGAAACGGGTCTCCTCTTTGAAATCCCTCTGACGTAAGCACCACCCTCTAATCGCCCAGCAACTTAACATCAAATCATTTTTGCAACCCCTGAGAGGTTTCCATTCCAGTGGTTTTAGCAGTTAGCAGATTTTTACCCCGGGAACTAAAGATCAAGAATGTTTCCAATCTTAAGTGATGAAAATTTATTTAAACCAACCTGTAAAAATAAATATGGATTATTTAGATTTGTTACTAATAAAATTATGGTTTCTAAAACCTTAGATTTTGAAAACAAAAGAAAAAATATACTAGTATAAATTTTTCCTAATTATAGTAATTATTAATTTATTCGATTCATTCAAGGAATTGTCATAGCTTGTGGAAGAGCCTCAAAACCTTAAAAAATAATTGAAATTTTTGATTTTTTTTAATATAATTTTTTCAATTAGCAAAATTAGATTTTCTATTTAATTTATCAATTAAATAATTTCTCCGATAGCTAAACCATTAATTAATTCAAGATCAAATTTTTTTCTTTATTTTTTTATCATTTTTTTTTTTTTTGTTAAATGATATAAAAATTTTATCCTATATCTTATTTTAGATTATCATTTTTTCCGGTTACATCAACGGAAGCGGTTATTAATAAGTTTGATATTAGTAAAATCTGAAATCAAATGATAAATATAATATATATTTTTGTTCTTTTCTTTGACGAGTGGTAATTATCACTTATTCACAGCTTAATTGAAAGGAACAAGTTAGAGTAGATTTAAAATCTATCTTTGCTCAGCCCATCAAACAAAAACATTTTATTGGAGAAGAAATACCAGTTAATCTGCATAGTTTAATTTTGTAACTTTTTACTTTCTCTTACCTATAGATGTAATATATAGTGAGAAAGTATTGTGATCGCAAAAAAATCGATATCGAGATTTTACGGAGATCCCCTGAGTCTAATAAAATAGGTCTTACAAAATGGTCTATCTCTGTGTCTTTGAACAACAAAACAAAATAACGGCTGAAATTTTATATTTAAGCTAGATAACTAATTCGCATGCCCCTGGAAGCTTTTCAATAAAATCGGCAAAAGGGTGATGTCCTTTTTTACTTTTCGTTTTTTTTTTTTTTCCAAAATTCACTTTAACTTTAAATTAATATATATATCAATTATTTACTAGATGAACTTTGAAATCTATTACCCTTATCCGTTCCAAAATCGTTTGGATCCTCTTTATTGTTACACTTTTTTTTTTTTTAATTTTCTTAAAATTCACTCCAACGATTTTGATTGGAATACATGAATTATTTATTTATTATATGAACTTTGAATTATATTATCCCTTATCTCCCCAAAATTGTTTAGGACCCACTTTGCTCTGGTACGTATTTAGGTTTTTTGTGATTTTCTCTTAAACAACTATCCTTACGATATTGATTAAATTACCTAAACCTAGAAGGGACCGACTAAAAAATCTGACAGCACATCACTCAGTTTTCCTTATGTTAGGTAAGAGAAAGTTGGTGATGTGCATTTCGTCCCACTAGATTTTTTACAATGTAGTAAATTTAATATTTTTTTTATTCTCCTCAGGTAGGGGATGGTGTCTAAGAATTATCCATACTAAAATCCTTTGACAATCTTTTTCTTTTCCTATCTCAACAAACGGATTGGCTGCTCCTTTTGTTTTATAGCCGCCAATTGGGAAAAAAGAAATTTTTTTTATTTTTGCATTCGTAAAAATAAATCTTCTAATAATTACAGTCATCAATCTAGTTTTATTTAATTTTTTTTTATTCTTGTATAAAAACGATGATATTTTTATTTTAACAAAATCCAAGATCCTTTGATCCTATTCCATTTTCCTCTTGATCCTTCTACTTACACCGGCGGAAAAAGAAAAAATTAGTTTTTATATAAGTATAAATGTAAAATGATTGAGACAAAGATTAAAATTCCATTAATCTCTTAGAAATATTTATATATAAATTTAATTGAATAGAAAGAGAATAAACCGAATTCCGAATTTAGATTTGGAGTGTAACAAATATCATTGTTTATGAAATTTATGATATTTGCTTTTATTTTATTGTTCCCTTGGGATTTCTCTAAAATGTATTAATTCAATCGATATTAAAACTTTTAGTGAGTGATATTTTGGATAATAAAAAAAATTATAAATATGCTTTCTTTAAACACAATGAACGCATATGAAATATATAGCTATAAAAATATACAGGAAACTACACTTTTCATCCAAATAAAAATAGGCAAAAAGTTGCTGCGCTTTTCCATACTTTTTAAACTTTTTTGTTTTTTTTTTCAGCATCTGAGGTCATTTAGACTCGTCCATATTTATTTATATTAATATTAATTGATTGATATTCAATAAATAAATTTTTGTCGCTCAGGAGGATAAAACCACTGATCTTTGGTCCATGAGGCGAGACCTCTTCTTACGCCCCAAGAGATAGGGCGTTTTAGCCACTGCTAACCATAAACTCTGGGAAAATAAAAAGAGGCCGCTCTACAACCCTAATTAATGACTATGCTAGTCATGTCATGTTAATTTTTCGATTATGTTGTTTGAAAAAGTAAATATCTTTTCATCTTATTTTTTTAATTTTAATTTTTTTGTTTTTAAGATTCTTAGGCATCATTTCAGTAATTGAATTTGAAAAAAAAAGTCAAAGAGATTAAATAAAATTTGACTCTCTCTATGATGACATACGTTTATTATCTTATATCCAATTTTTTTTTTTTTTTTTTATAATAAAATCATGGATTGTGAAAGTTGGCTGAAGACAAGCTTATATAATTTTCGAATTTAAAACATTTGATCCAGCGGATGTTGAGAAAATCATGGTATGTCATAAATAATTGGAGAGGCCTTTTTTACCACCCCTTGCTGATCTTCTTAGGCACTCCTAGTGCTAATAAGTTGTTAAGTTTTATCCTTTTCCAATGAGAGGTTCCAGAGATATAAAAGTGAAAGGGATATAAAAGAGAAATAAAAGTTAGGCACACACATACATACATATAAACATATACACATATGCACATTTAGTATTTCTTGCATTTTTGACGTCCGTTTGACCTGAAAAGTAAAGATATTTTTAAAAACTGAGGGAGGGGAGGGGGATCTACCTCTATACAGATTGCTATAGAAATAAAAATACTTCTAATAATTACCAAGGATAAATGAATAAATAAACCTTTTTAAGAAAATACACAAGATACCATGATATATTTCTTTATTTAGATATTTATTTCATAAGGAAAAATAAAAATTTCTAGGAAAGGAAAAAAAAAACAGGATGCTGACTTTTCAAAAGTAGACAATAAAAGAAAAATACTTCTATTGTTTAGGTTAATTGAAATTAAAACAAAAAACTCATAATTATGTATTTGAAGAAAAAACATCATCTTCAATTTTTTTTTTAATTATATTAAAAAATAATTTTCTCATTCTTATGTTTATATGCTGAATAACAAGTTATATAGCTTATTATTTATCCCTCCCTAGGAAGGCATCTCCCTCCGACAGCTTCCCAGTCGTAGAATTTTTCCAGTAAACATCTTGATGTCGCCAATCCAGTGGGTTGGTAGACGATAAAAATAGGTGTTTCATTATTAGTTCGCTTGGAGTAATAACTAAGACTAACAAAAAGAGGGCTTAGGGACGTACAAAAGGCCTTTTGGGACTCTCGTGCAAAGGTGAGGACGGGGGGTGAATTTAATATTAGTTTAGTAGAAGCTTAATCTAAAGGAGATTAAAAAATTAAAAAAAAAAATAAAAAATTCTACGTAATACAAGAAAATAAATTTTCTTCCTTCACCTAATTAAAATAATAAAAATAAAAAATAAAGATGTATAATCTATAGCAATTAGCGAATTATTATTTAGGCGTAATATTTTTCTCAAATTAGATACTTATTATTTTTGACTAGCAGAGGTCAAGTTGGTTTCGTCTGGTCAAGGAGGTGAGGTTATAAGGATTCACTTTGCAGCCATAAAAATTAAATCCAATGCCTAAGATGATGTCTCTAGCTATATTTAAATGGTGTTCATCATTAGTTTTCATCATGGGTTAAATTCTTTATTACAGGAAACAGGCTGGAAGCCTTTAATTGTAATTAACACTATTATTTCTTGGACAAATGTCAACAGAATATGTCAGACTTTTTGCTCGGAGTTTTAATATTATTTATTCTTTTAATTTTTTTCTTCGTTTGAAATTTTCCTTGATTTTTTTTTTTTCAAATTCAAATTGGTTGAAGACGATGAGTGACTGAGTGCTACCATCTCTAGGAAGATGAGGTTGCAGCCAATCTGATGAAAGACACGGTTTGTGTCCGAAATGTTGACAATTAAAAATAAAATAAGATTTTTATTTAATTTGCAAACTTATCTTCTTAGAGGTTCAAATTGGTTTTTGGTCGATTACTCTTTATCTAATAGGAAGGTAATGACAATCAGAAGTATTCCGGTGCCTTATTCGGAAATCTTCATTTGTGTTATCTCATAGATGATTGGTTAAATATATATCTATTAGTTCAAATACAAATTTAGCCAAAATAGTAGGTAATGATTCAAAAGTTTTTGATTGAAAAAAAAAATACAATCAGCAGTGGCTTTTATATATTTTTTTGATGAAATAAAAAAATATTGAAGAGACATCATTAAATCCTAATCATAGTGAGCTTTCCGTTTGTTCACTGAATTTATTCTTTTCGCAAAATAACCAAGAAAGTATAAAGTAAAAGTTAAAAATACTTGTTAGTGAATTTTATTTTCAATTTAACCTTGTTAAATTATTTATTATATATATATATAATAAAATATTTAAGATATATAGAATAAGGGCTTCGAACTGAAACGGAACCAAAAACCGAAAAAACTGTTATTTGTGCCCGAACGAAAATCGGAAACAAATTTTTTAAACTGAACTGGAACAAAAACAAACAACGGCACGAAATTAATATCTCTTGTTATAATAAGTTTATTCCTTAATCTCTTCATAAAAGTTAGATTTAATGAATGAAATGAATCTTAATAATATATTAATTAATATAAATTCAAAATTCTCACTCCCTTAATCTTCAGAGCCTGTCACTTCATAAATCATCCGCAATAAAAAGGAAAAAAATTCCAACTAGTTAATATTATAAAAAATATTTTTTTTTTAAAGTGATCTTTATAAAATATTCCTCTAAATGTGATACCTTTATTTAATCAATACGCGAAATTTATTTTAATCTTTTGTTTTTACAATCTGAATTTGAATAATTTATTTTAATGTTTTGTATAATAAATAGATTTCCTTGGATAAAAATACAATTAAGAAAAATTTGATTTTCTCTAGTTTAAATTCACATTTTAACACTTTGGTTTGAAATGGTTTAAATTCAGGAAATAAAATTTTTTCACTGTCTGTTAATATCAAAATAAATGTATTTTTTGTTCATTTTAAAAGGAAATCTATTTATTATCACAAACAAGAATTTATTCAAATCCTGAATTGAATTTTCAAGTGTTTTGATCAAATTTCTCTGATTTTACTGGCGTCCAAAAATGATTAAACATTTAAATAAACCACCTTAAGGGCTTTTTAAACAGTTTAATAGCACTGTTCAGTGAGAGTGTACCATTTTAAAAAGACAAGGCATAAAATGAGAATATTTGTTTCAGGGGATTAAAAGAGTCATAAAATTCTAATTGAAATACATCATGGTCGTAGAAATAATATACGAGGTAAAATGGAGCATTAGGGCATGGATTATTCAGCAGGTTGTAATTTGATGAAAACCATTTACAGTGAAAAATATAAAGGGTTAATTATAAATAAAATTAAAATGAATAATTTTTTGTAATTATGTTTTTATTAAAATTTAAAAATATAAGTTAATAAATTTTATTATAGTAAAAATAAATGAAAAAAATATAATTTCATCCCCGATATATTTTTCCTTGTTTTTTATTTTATTAGTTAACCCAACCTCACCTTTGGAAATAAATCAAATTCTGCTTGAACGTCATCAAGATGTCATCATGAAGCGACGCTCAATAGTCCATCAGAAGCCTTAGGCGTTATAATGTAGTATATGTATATAGATAGCTTTATATATATATATATATATTCTGTATTTAAATTAAATATCTTTATTGAAAACTAATTATAATAGAAATAATTACATTAAGCAGAACATATTTGTTCATAGATGGCTTGAAAGAGTTGTTTATTTATTTCATCTCTATGCACTTCTTATAATGGGTGGACTTCTTGGGTAGCTTTAAAATATATTTAAGGAAAAATTAAAAAAACCTCTCACACTATATATCCTGCATGTATAAGTTAAACTGTATGAGTGTAAATCTATAGACAAGTCTGCAACCGGACGGCACGACAATGATGATATAGCTCCTCTCCCTTAGAGCAGAGATCTTTCTTCATGATCTAAGGGTCACTGGGTCGCCCTCCGTCTTGAGTGATAAAATGTATTTAAATTATTTTTACTGGCAATTAATTGAAATAAAATACAAATGATACGAAAAAGATATCGAAAAAAACTTAAAAAGATAACATCAATTCTATAGAAATCCTAATCTAAAATCAATAAGTCATTCTTTTCAAAAACAAAATTACTTATTTTATTTTCTATTTATTATTCTACGTAAAAAAAAATACTTAACAGATTCATATTTGAAAATGGGTGTAGAGGTGCAAATTACTTCCCTGTCTGATATATTTATGAAGCTATTTGAAATTTTTAAATAAACATCAGACATTTTCAATTTCTGACTTGATACTACCTCCTATCTAGCTACTTATTTATGTGTAAAACAATTGGTGGAAAACATTGGAAAGGTTTTTTGTATCATCACTTTCAGGCCTCATAAATTGCCTCTTGAAAATTTTTATTAATATTATTTTGTTTTAAAAATTATATCCCCAACGACAATTTGAATGTTGAAAAAAATATTTGAACAATATTTGAAGTCCGTTTGTTAAATCAATGACTTTTAAATGAAAATTTATTGATTTAAAAATTATTTTTATAGTCTTCTAATAATTTTAATATTCTATTATTGAAAAAGAAAAAAGTCATGCTTAGGCTGGAAAGGGTAGAAGAGGAAGCAGTTCAATCACTTTGGTTAAATTCACAGAATTCAAAAATTACTACTTTAAAGATATAGTTGAAACTTGCAATTCAAATATGCGCTTTTTTTTATTAAAATTGACTTATCAAACTGTTCTCATAGATCAGAAAATTTAATATTTAGAAATATTTTGTAAAAAAGATGTCGTACACCTTCTGAAAAATTGTATCCTGACTTTTTCTTTTCGATCATTTAATGACTTTTTACTCTTTGATTTACAAAGAAAGTTACCTTTATTCAAAAGTAACCTAAGTTACATAAGCTCTAAGAGAATTGAAAACATTCTTCAGTATAGACTCATCCAGCGTCTATGCAAATATTATGAGCCATTCTCTCTGCCCCTTTAAGCTAACTTTCATAATCCCATATCTATTCTTATGGACTTAATTGATTCTGGAATATAGCCTACGTTTAAACAGAGGAAATACTTTCTTAACGCTTCTTACAGACAACGTCATTTGACAACTCCTCCTCCTAGAAGGCCCAATATGGAAAAGAATAAAAAGACAATTAATTATTAAATATTTACACTTAAAAAATTTGATTAGAATTAGGATTGAATTAGATATGAGAACCTTTAGATGAAACTCACTTCATTTACGCCCTCTGCAAGCTAATAAAAACACCTCTTGCTATAAAATTAAAAATAATGAAAAAATATCTGAAATATTAGGTGTATTCAATTGCCTAGCCAAACAAATTAGCGATGAATTTGAATGGTAGCGGAAAGAGAGAAGGTATTAGAGATTTAATTTAAATGGTCCCAGCAGTGAATAAGCAGCTTTATTCCCATTAACAATGCTGTCCATTGTAGATCTCGATTTTAATCCCCTGTCAGCATTTCATAAACCGATGGATCCGTTAAAATATTAATAGATGTCCTCGAAAAAAGATTGTTCTGCTGGGTACCGAGTTTTCACCCTTCAATTTCGATCCTATAGTTTACTTTAGTTTTTCTTTTTTTTAACAAACAAAAAGTTCAGACTCGTTTATATTACTTTTTCTTTTCTCATTTCTTTTGGTTAAGAAGAGAATTGATTAAGCCTTTTTTGTTTATTTATTCAGCTAGAGTGTGATAGCTTTATATTATTATTTTATCCTTATTTTATATATATACCCGTATAATAAACAAAGAAAAGAGAGAGAAAGACCGGAGGTTTTTGTTTGAATCCATTCTAAATAAAATTTACTAAACTTAATAAGAAACTTTTTAAGCTCGTTTCTCTTTTAAACAATCATTATTCATAAAAATCAATATTATTATATAATATCTTGATATTAATTTATTATATTTTTTAAGTATTGTATATACTACAGATCATCTAAGGTAAGCTTAATCAATGTCAGCTGCAGTAACAATGGAGATAATGGTTATTACTTATTTCATAAATATATTAATTTAAAAAAAAACTTGGTACTAGGTAAATTATTTTGCTAGAAATAATTTAAATCAATGTCTTCTTTTTTTTGTTTATTACCAAATTGTGTATGTCCGATTTTTTATTCCAGGGTCGTTATTTCTTATTTCTAAACTCGCTTAAATAGCGAAAAGCATTTATTTATTCTTCAGGGAGGTGCAAGATTTAGATTCAGTTGATCTAAAAGAGAATTCAGACTCACGATTATCCGAATATACTTCATTAAAAAAATTCAACCAAAAGGTAAAAAGGCCAAAATAATTTTTTTTTTTTTTTTTCCCTTTTTAAAGCCAGTGGATAAAAAAAAATACTTTTAAAAAAAAAAAAAAAAAAAAAAAAACAAACAAACAAACAAACATGAAAATGTATAGTCTTATAAAAAACTTAATAATAGATACATATATATATATTAATATATAAATAACAGAGTACGAAAAAAGAAGATAACAATAACATTAAAATAAAATTTCCTTTCTTCTATTGAATAAATATGGAGTGGCTCGACTATAATTTGATCTGTCACAAATATGGTGGGTACTTTGATTGTAATTTCATTTAATTTTTGCAGAATTTGGTTGAGTGATGAAGGATCCCGGAAATAAGGTTCTATTGCTTTTTTCAGTTTTATTCTTTGATAACTGTACATCGGGCAGGAAAATATCATATTTCCTGGTGTGCTGGAGAGAGGGAACAGGCGCAGAGGTTTGAAAGAACAATTGAAAAATAGGAGAGGTGAGCGTTGCAGAGTGTTTCCAATTCTCAATTTATTGACTATAGTGATTTCTTCTCTGTTTATGCTATTGAACTTAAAAAACTGTGAAGGTTTGATTTGGTAGAGAAATGAAACTCAGGTCAGAGAAATCTAGGTCCATTCTTTAATTATATATATTTTTGTTAAGACAAAGGCATCTCTCCAAGGAATCCTCTCATCTACCCGATTTCTGATTCAATTTCAAGTTCAACAATGCCAAAAAATTGCAAATATTATAATATTTTTAAAAAATTTATAGGCCATTTGATGTCATAACTTTAATAAATCGAATAATTGGAATGGATAATACAGCTTCCTTATCGTCCTGTCACATAAAATAATAAAACGATTATTAAAACAACATGGAAATGTTTTTGAAATTATTTCCTATCAAAAAAATTCTTTGCCCTTGAAATTTGATAAATAAAATTTGACTTTTTTCTAATATTTCCCACTATAATTCTTTTGATTAAAATAAAATAATAATAAAATTATTACGTTGTTAGGCTGTATCATTTGACTCTCCACTGATGAATATACTAAGCTTTGATCTCAGATACTTGAAAGAGGATTTTATGGTAGGGAGACAGAGTCATGATTACATATTTGAAAAAAGAAATAGCAACTTCTCAAACTAAGATTAAAGTTGAGAGCTTCTGTTGAATTTTTTTTAAAAACACTTGGAAAGAAAGTGGCAGCAATCGAAATGATAGGCCTTGTCCCTTAAGAGAAGTTGAGCCAAGATTTTATGTTACAAGCAGTCCTGGTTTGAATAAAAAATTTTTCTATAGGTACAAATAATATAGATTTACGATTTTTTTTTTTTTTTTTTTTGAAAATTTCTAAAGAGAATACATAAAAAGCCAATTAATGAAATGATTTATTTAGATATAATAAATGGGAGTTTCCACTTCAATTGCGAGTTTAATTTATCTCATCTTCTCTTTTTTAATTTTATATAGGAACTATAGGTTCGTCTGGGTATTAATTTTTTTTTGTTAATTTGTTATTTTCGTTGATATTTCCACATTGGAGTTACCCTCAAACTCGTCATTTATATGTATTTTTAATTTTCATATTAAATTTTTATATCTTATGGATTCGCGAAATAATCCCCTTATTTTATTGGTTAAAGAATAAAAACTAGTGCCAAGTCTAATTAATCTCTTTATAATTAGAAATTTAAGAGTTTTTATGCCTTAAAAGAAAGAAAAGAAAATTGCAGCTTACATAACTAATTAGTTGTCCACGAAAATGTAGAATAATACATTGAGAAGAAGAATTTTTATTCAAAAATTTTATTATCTTTTAAATATTTAAGTAAACGCAAAAAAAAAAAAAAAAAAAGATTTATTATCTCTTAATTAATATTTAATGAACTCCTTTAACAGATGTTTTGATTACCGGGATTAATTAAAGAGCATTATCTGTATAAATAAAATAAATTTTCCAAACGGCATAAAAAACCTTCCTTATTACATCTAATGGGTGAATGATGAAAACAAAATGTATATGCGAACAGAATTAATGGGCGGTGAATGATAATGATGCTTACATCATTCGCTATTCCGGTTGTTAATGTCATATGTCTTCTTATTCGTTTCCTTTTTTGGGCGATTATTACTAAAAATTACTGTATATTTTAGATATATTTTATTTTACATAAGCCATAATCGCATCACATATTAAAATAATCTTCGTGTAAAGATCTAATGCGGATTTAAACAAAATATTCCATCATTCCCTTCGTTTCTGTTTTATTTTCCAAAAGTACATTTCTCATTACTCATTAATATTTTTCGTCATTATAAAAAAAAAAAAAAAAAAAACTATTGAGCTCAGCTCGCTTTCATTATTTTGTTAGATTTGTCAAAGAGAAGGAGATTTATTTATATTAAGTTAGACTATATTAATTAAATAGAAAATGGTAATTAACCAATATCAAAGGAGTTATTTACAAAATTCATTTGTATTCTTTTGACCTACTTTCGTTTATATTTAAATATTACAAAACCAAAAAGGTATTTGTTATAAAAATAATTTCCTTTTCTTTGATTTAGAATAGAAAAAATAATTTTTCTTTTTTGAAGTTTATATTTATATTTCCTTTTAAAATAAATATTTTCATAAAAGAAAACAAATTTTTGTATTTAAATATAGCTATGAAAGGTTTAAAAAAATATTATTTTAATTGAAAAATTTGTATTGTATATTATTCATTCTGACCATTTCAAACTCTCTGATAATCGCAGAGAGATGTGAACCCATTTTTATTTTTATCTTTATGGACATTTTTTGCAAAATACCTATAAACTCCATTCAAGGCAAATGAAAAAATGAGAATGTCTTACCTTGGGTAATTCGTGGTCACCAATCCTTCGAATGCTATGAATCTCATTTAGATGTTAATGAGAGAATGGAATACGCTTTTAATGAGAAAAACCACCTTGAAAAATAAATAAATAAATAAATAAATAAAATAAAAAAACGTGGAGGATTAAAATTTTTTTTGGAACGTTAAGCTTCAACCTAAGTAATTGAATAAATGATTTTTTAAGAAATCCGCTCAAAGGATTTCGACAACAAAAAACAACACTTTTATGAATTAAATTAATAACATTTTTAGGAGAAAAATATTTTAAGATTAATAAAATATTGACTTTTAAAATTTCTTTCTTTAGATATTTCATTAAACCTGTTTATAAAAAAATGCCATTTATAATAAAGAAGTTAACATTTTTACTAAAAATAGATAGAAGCGGGAGGTGGCCAGAATATTGTTTTTTTTTTTTTTTTGGGGGGGGGGAGGGTGGGGGGGATATGGGTTATGAAGAATAATTTTTTCTTCAATATGGATAAAGAACATTAAAATATGACTCCATTAATTTTGAATAAGTTTTATTTGATATAATATTAAAACAAAGTTGTTATCGAATAATAATTTTTAAAAATAAGAATCTAATCTGGAACTATTTAAAATAAATTCTGAATAAAATAAAATATTTTATAATCTATTGTTTAAAAAATAACACTATTTCCCTCTCTATTGTATTTTTATTTACGGTACATTTTTTTTTTTTTTTTTTTTTAAGATTTCGGGTGAGGGAGGTTTGGACTTCCACATTATTCGATAACAACTTTATTTTAATATTATATCAAATAAAACTTATTCAAAATTAATGGAGTCATGTTTTAATGATCTTTATCCATATTGAAGAAAAAATTATTCTTCATAACCCACATCCCCCACACCCAAATAAAAAATATTCTGGCGATCTCCCGCTTCTATCTATTTATTCTACAATACTTCCTCTCACTTCCATTTCTTATAAAAATAAAAAAATATTTATTTTTATCTTGAACGTTCAGATGCACAGGAGTAATTTTACTCTAAACTTCAAATTTTGTTTGTTACCTCTTCGTCACGTGGATTTAGATAATTTCCTGTTGAACTGGAGCTTTAAAATTTTAATATATATATATATATATATATATTAAATTTTTCGTGCAACTTGCATAAATACATGCATACAAACATAGATACAAACCATTCTCCACATATAATAGAAATAAATCGGGAGTGACCTCCACTAGAAAAATAGATAAAGTACCACTTCCGGTTATGGGAAATTAGCCTAAAAGTTGATAGAGATCTATCTTTTTCTGCAAAGCTCGAATATAAAATTTTACCAATCTACATTGAAGCGTGCTCGAGTTATCATATTAATGAATAGACAAACAGACATAATTCGAAAAATGGTCGGACTCAGGGAGGTCCAAACAAAACGTCAAGAACAATCAAAATCTTGAGATCGAATTTTTGGACAATTTCAATACTTTTCCCTAAACGAGAAAGTGAAAAGATTGAGTAGAAAAATCAGGGGATCTAGGTTTGATGTTTAACCCACCGAAGACGGGCTCTGCAGCTAGTGTATATAATAATTATAACCAAAGAAAAAATACCATGAATCATGAAGTGCATAAATTAGTTCAAATTTGGTTTCTGGCAGATAGGCAGCCCATTTGATCTACTCACTAATAGAAATTTTGATTAATTGCCCCAGAGCTTTGCTAGAACGGATCTTGTAGTTGTTAAATCTCTTTAAAAATTAAAAGCATAGTTCGCTATTGAGAAACTCTGAAACAATTAATCGAAAAATCCCTTAGTTGATAATTTGTGCTGCCTATCTTCCAGAATCAGGGCATGAACTAATTTATGCACACCAACTGAGAGGGGGAGAGAGCGAAATTTTGTTTGAAATATAAAAAAAGATAAATATTTTTTCGGCTAATGGAGGTTCATGAAAAAATAGATATTTTTTTAATTTTAAAGGGTCAGTGGCACTCTAAGTGTTCTATTCTTTTGATTACGTTTGTGCTATTAATATTGCTATGGTAATGCTCTTTGGTTGTATTAATTTTAAAAATTAAATTCTTAAATATATAGATTAATTTTTTCTTAAATAGAATATTATAAATAGTAAACTACTATTACTATTTTTTTTTATACTATCTCCTGAAAAAAATCAATAAAAATATTCTCCTTTATAAGCAAATTTAAAATTTCTTCCACCTTTTAAATTAGTATGTTGAACATAAAGTCTTGGCGAAAAAAACGAAGAGGACAAAAAAAAAAGTGTCGTTTCTTTATCGCGCATCATTGAGCGATCCCGGCGCTAGCCTGGTTAAAATTAGCGAGAGGCGGACGTGTATAGGTGAGCATGCGTATGTTTGCGTATGTCTGTGAGCCTCTCCGATTCCTTCTGGTCCAGATTGGCTCGCAAACCTAGGCTACTTATTGTACTAGCCTTTTTTCCTCTTTCTCTCTCATTCTCTTTTGATTGCATCTCGCTCCGAATTCATTGACCCACTCACTTACTCCTTACTCCATTGGTTCAATTAATGGAGTGTCTTTAGTTTTAAACGAGCGACAACAGGATGAATCAATGAAAATATTTAGTTTGGATTTGTAAAAATTTTAGCAGGAAGATATTTTTAATTATTGATAAACAAATCAGAAAAATAAATTTAATATTAATATATATTCTTTTCAGAGATCAATATGAAAAATTAATAGAGTAATTTATTTATTATAAAGGTGATTTTAATTTTATTTAATAAATAAAAAATATTCTTTTTATGAATATTTATAAAATGGTTTCTTGTTTTTTTTCTTTTAGGGGACCAAATATCCTTTAAATGTTATAAAATATAAATTAATCATCATTCATGTATTCCAGGTATATTTATTTAGATCAATTGTTAAATTAAGGAAAGACTCATCATTATATAGAATTTTTATGTCCTGTCACTTGATGCAGAGCTAGAGGTGATGTACCAAAGGTCAGTGGTGCACTTCCCATTCCAAGCGACAAAATTTTATTTAAATTATATTGGCTACCAATTAATTTAAATAAACGGAGTCTAAATGGCATCAGGAGCCGAAAAAAAGACTTCAAAACAATAAGGAAATATAGAATTTTTTGAGTTTTTAATAAAATTATTAAGCTAAGCACCAAATTGGCAACAAAACTTAATGAAATTTAAAAATGAAGTTGACCACCTTTGTCTTAACTACGTAACTTATTCTATACTATGGGTATAAAAAATAAAGTACATAAGGGTCTTTTTTTTTTTTTGTTTCGTTTTAAATTAGAAGATTTACATTAAATTCAAAATTATTTAATTTCATATTTTAAAATTTATGGATTTAGATCTCCCAAAGACGAAACAAAAGATCTTCTCTACTTAATTTTTAATACACATAGTATATTTTTATTATATATGTATTACTTATAGGGGAATCTGAAACGAAAATTATTTATGAAAACTTAATTGTTCATCGATAACTTTAAAATAGTGCGCGTTCTCTACAAAGGGAATAGAACAATAAGAGTTGATACTTTGGCATGGTCAGGATTTTAGATTTGGGAATATATTTTATTTGTTCTAAATTTAGATTTTGTTTCATCATTTTTTGATATATTTATTTTTCGAAATCTTTGTTTTAAATCCGCCCACTTTTATTTTAAATCTCTAACTCCTTCAATAGATATATTTTTAAATAAGGATGACATTCTATTGTAATTAAGTAAAGCAGTTAATTTATTCCTTGCCATTCTCATTCAGCATCATGCGTCATCCATGATTAATTCCTTTAAGGTTTTACTTAACATTTTCAGCTATGGACACAGGGGACTTAAATATTAATAATGAAATCAGAGTGGAAAGTTAAAGGAGAGAAGGAGAAAATAATAAAATCCCAATTTTTTTTAAAAATAAAAAACTAAATGTAATTGATATAAAAAAGGCCCATATACTCAAAATAAATTATTATTCGGTTAGTTAACCAAGAACGTTGCCACACGCCTACTCTCTGAAGCATGAAACAATTTAAACTATGTTTGTCAAAGGTTTAAAGTTATTTTAAAAATAGCAGATAATTTTTTATTATAATAATCAGCAAACAATAACAACTAAATCGAGACCATTTAAGTGATATTTTGATTTTTATCAATTTAATATTATATGCCTGTTTATTTATTTTTTCTCTTTTCGTCATCCAAAATCACATGCCAGTTTGGATTATTTATTTATTAAACTCTTAAATTTTTATTTATAATAAAAATGACTCATCCTGATTTTTTATGCATTTAATATCTAAATCTTCTTTTTTTCTTGGCTTGTCCTTAGTAATTGAAGTTGAAATAACGAATAAGAGGGAGCAAGCCGGCCCACTGCATTGGCCAAAAAGATTTTTGCAGTAACTCCCTAAAAAATAGTTGGACGCCCTGAGATTTCAACCTGAATCAGCTAAAATACTTCCATTTTTAGAATTATATTTTTCATTCAAAATATAATTTGTTATTTAACCCCAAATAAAAAAATACATCACATTATTTACGTTTAAGAATGTCTCTATTAAATTATTATAAGCTCAAGGCAAAATCTGAAGTATTGACAGTAAATTCTCCTTTTATTTCAATTTGTTTATAAACACTTAACCGTCACTCTCATCGAATGAGAATTTCAATACTCAGCTCATTATTTAATCACTCTCTCATATTAATATACCCCCTGCTCCTAATCTTTTAATGGTTATTAATTATATTTTGGAGATGGATATGTTTATCTTTTTAGGAAAGATTAATTATGTAGCAAATGCTTTTGAAATGTATTCTTCTCATATTACTAATCCATTGTCTTAGATATATTTCTCTCATGGTTTCTCAAAGACAAGCTAATCATGTTAATTAATTTCTTACAAGACTTATCTTAAGAGGTCTATTCGTTGTTTCAAAAAGGGAAAATTTGGTTTTATTAATAAATACTGGAGTATAATGGACACTGCAAGATCTTTCGTCTTACAAAAGCCTTTGTATGAGATCCATTAGTAAAAAAGATTAATTAAATCTCTCTAATTTATTAAACAAGGCAGATAATCCAAAATAAAAAAGGTATTTTCTGAGATCCATGCATTTTAGTAAAAGAATTAAAATTTTCTAAACTAAATTTGGAAAGAGCGAGAAATAAGATTCCTCTTTTAAAAAAAAAAGAGAATTTAAATTTTTTTTTGAGGGAAAAGCCTTTAATTAAAGGCAAAAAATCCTCAAATCCTAACAAAAAATAATTCCCCGGTGTATCGTGCACTGTTGGCTCACACCAAATCCCATCACCAGTTTCGGGCTCAATGGTCCATTCCTGACCTCCATTTTTTGGAGTGAAAGGCCGTTCACCTCTCTACTCTCTCGTTTTCAATCCACCTTCATTTTCATCTAGAATTTTAAATTTAAAGCCTGAACCCTCACTAAAATAAAGATTCCTTTTTATTTTGCGAGCCTTAAAATAAGAAAGTTTTCATGACTCTGTTAAATACTCATTGTGATTCTGTTGAAAAAATCCTGCCTGGAGGTTTTGGTCCACAGACATTTATGTCATCACTTTGTATTTGTCACTGAAGAGGGATAAAATTTCATCCGAGGAAGTTTCGGTAATGAAAGGTTGGATAATTTTTCACTCTAAGGTGGATACTTTAATAAGAAAGATCTCTTAGATGAAAAGTAGCTAAAAAATCTCTCTATAGTTTTATAGTTAGATAATTATTTAGATAAAAGAGAAACTTCAAATTAAAATCAAAGAAATTAGAATATAGGTAAAACTATTTCAAGAAGATCCTTTATTGCGCATGCGTCAACAAGCGGGGAAGAAATTGGCGCCAAAACTCTTTCTCCTCCATTATAATTGTTCCTTCTTAAACGGTTTAATTTGATAACGTGTTTAAAATAAATTAAGTTCATTTATACTTAATAATCGAGAAGTTTGTATTTACTATCTATATTTATCTATATTTTACTATCTATATTTATCTAGGACGCACAGTCAAAGGAAATATAAAAAGAAAAAAGAATCAAGAAATTTGATATAAATTGTCAGGAAATATATAAGAACAGAATTACATTTTTGTAATTTACATTTAAGATAGTAATCAGAATTGGGGCTGGTAAGGAGAGGACTCCTTTGACTCAAGCTCAGCCAAAATATTATAGTTCTTCTTTAAGAATTTTACCTATACATATTTGACAAAAATATGTATAGGGAGAAATCTACTAAATCAAGTTCAAAATAATTCATGTTTAATCTTAAGGGCAGCTCTTTTTAAGAAAGGAAACAATACCATCCCAAATAAAATCCATAAACTCCACTTTCAACTAGCAATGAATTATTAGTCAGAGATAATAAAAGGTAAAAAATGAAAAATTCTTAAGAGAAAAAATGTAATTGAATGCAAAAGCATCCAATTGTTTTTTCTTATAAATATGATACCATATATTTTAAACATAGTTTCTAAGAATAAACGAGATCATAATGAACGTAATATGACCAATTTGTTTTAAAGCGATTACTAGTATAGCTAATAATAATCAAGTATTAAAGAAAAAATGAATTTTAAATTCCAAATCATTGAAGTAATAATGAAAAATTTCAAATTAGGAACATTAATTCATTCATTTAAAAAGAATAATTTCAAATCCAAGTGAACTCAAGAGCAAACCATAATATATGTAGGTTTTTGTATGAAATCAGAGATGAGTCATTTTATTTTCTGCTTTTGATGTCATTTTTTTTTTGACTCACATATCTCTCATAGATTATTAATTAAATAGGTATATTATTTAGTAGCAAGATGCTGTTTGAAGTCTGATTAGGCAGTGAAGCAATGAAACAGTGAATCCCAAACCTGAAAGAAGGCGTTTCGGATTATCTATCATCAGTCACTTATAGGCAGTGTGTAATTATTCACCAAAGTTGTCATAGAGAATATTGTTCGATACACAACAATGCATGTATACATAAATATTTTTTGTATTACTTATTTTATAATTCTTTAGATAGACCCTCATGTTGGCACAAGAAACTCATTGTTATATAAAATAATATATATGTATTCATGTTTGTATCAAGATTATCTATGACATAATTACACATAACCTATAAGTTGATGTCCAAAACATCATTTCAGCTTTGGCATCCAAAGACTTTGTTTCATTATTGCAATCTGCTTTGTACTTCCCTCATCTTAATTAGATATAGTAATTTTCAAATTGTTTAATTATGTTTTCAATATTGTCTCGATGTATAACTGCAACAGCGGCGGAAAATAAATGAAAAAAAAAAATTGTTTCGGATATAAAAATTTTGAGTTACTTTCCCCAACTATCCTTGATTTCTGACTATTTAATGAAATTTCACATCTCATTTTTATCTTTCTCAATTTCTTTCTTAATTTGTATTTTATGAATATGGAAAATTAGTTTATTTGTTATTCAAATATTTCAATAAATTTATTTACTAATCTTTGGAACAATTTAATTCAAAAATACTTATCTTTTCACTTGTTTCCTATCTTCACTTAAATTAATATTTCACAAAAGCCTATCATTTGCTTATGGCTTTTTAATGTTCATTTCCCTTTGGGTACTTAAATTTAGATTTGCTCTTAGAGCCAAGAGGTCCTTAAATTTGCCCCATTTACGAATTTATACTTTTTACATGTGAAGTTGTCAAGCAAAATGGCGATAAAAGCCTTCTCGGGTATAATAAGGGTTGAGAGATAACATATGGAGCCCCAAAATGGCTCTTGCGAGTGAAAGAGGCTTAACCCAAACCCCCCCCCCCCACACGTTTTCTTACTATTTCTTCTTTTAAAAAGTAAACAAAAATAAGGAAGATGTATATGACTTGAATATATTGAAATAGATCAATAAAAATCGATGAAAGGTTAAAATGATAATCTTGATTGAAAATTTTTCAAGTTATCATAGAGTAGTAAAGGTAGGAAAATATCACCGCATCAAGTCTAAGCACCGTCGGCCAATTGTCGAGTAACACGCAGAGAAAAATAGAAAAATTGCATCAGATTAAACCAATTCATTAATTAATATAACAAATATAACACCTAAACTTTGAGCCTCCCCTTGCCCGATTATTTTATTTTATTTTTTTCAGTGACGGCCACAAGATAAAATAGACACACATATAATTAAATATGGTGGATATGGAAACATTGAAGAAGTTCGGTCCTCTCCAGTTGTGAGGAATTTTAACGCCTATGGCAAGAAAATTGGTTATTTAAACCTCCTCCAATCGTTATTTTAGATTTAAAAGAAAATACCACAATTATTTGTAAAAAATTAAGAAACATGATTGAAGATTCTAAAAAATGTGATGCATATATGCTCTCGATTTAAAATTTGACCGAAGACATAAGTGAAATGCCCATTGTAAAGCAGCTGCAGCAAATGACAAAACAGCAAAAAAAAATACTCTGGCCTCTTCTAAAGAGAAACAGTTGTCTCCCCATAGATTTAAAATTACTGCTCTAGGCAAAAATTAGATCACGAATCAGTAATCAGGAGTTCAACTCAATCTCCCCATCCAGTATACTCCTCCTAAAAAGAATATATTATAGTCCACTTCTCTCCGATTAATTGCAAATCCACCTTCATGCATCACAAACGCCATAATATAATAAATTGCTTTCGAAATTGAAGAATTAGAAAAATATCGAAACCGAATCAAGAACAAAACATTTGGAAAGAATATCAATGCACATAAATCCTCTTATGGAAAATATCAACTAAAATTAGAAATAATTGAAATTTTGTTCTTTTGTTCTTTTGTTCCTTTTTCTTTTCTTCGTTTTTGCTTAGGTTTTTTGAAAATTTTCCTAAAAAATTATTTTATTGTTTTAATTAAGTCAGTACAAGAATATTAAATTGTAGAAAAAGGAAAAGAGCATTTGCTCAAAGCCTTCAAATGTAAATATTTATAAAAATACATTCGCCCAGTGCAAGTTTTTAATGTATTTGACAATTGTTGGAAATGTTAATTTTCATATATTTTATTAATTATTATTTGGGATTTTATTTCGATTTTTTATACAAAAGCTCATTCAACAAAAAATTCTGCTACCGGTGGAAAATTTTAAAATTACTGTTTTCTTTTGAAAATTTTTTAATTCTCTAATGTGTATATCCATAAAATCAATAAGTGATTTGTTTATGGAAATCTTCCGTAAATGGATTTTTTTAGAAAAATAAAAATTTTCATTTTAAGTGCATGGTGAAGGTACAGTAATTATAAAGAAAATTGAATACATTTTTTAATATTAAAATATGTTAAATGGTTTTTACTTCGAAGTTTGTGCAGGATTCGATTGTTTGTTTGTATAGTTCTAATACATTTGACGAGGAAAAATGTTGGCATGCTTACAAAATATAAATATTTATATTTAAAATATCTCTTAAGATCGATCATTTAAAGTTCCTACTGGAAAAACCAAAAAGAGAATTTTTCCAAAACTATCTAATACGATTTAATATTAATTATTTCTTAAATGTAAACCTTAACAAAAACCTTTCAAAACTCTTTTATATCTGTTGAAAGTTATAAAATTATTATTTTTTTTTTTGGATTTTCATAATTAAAGCCACACATCGAGTGACTTTTAAAAATTTTTTATATCCACTTTTTAACTCATTAGTTAAAAAATGAAATTTTCTTCTAATAGGCCTACAGTTTTTGGTTTCCTATTTAATTGACCATAAAAAGAAGAGTATAGCAAACGGCAGTTAATTATTTATGAAAAATATCAAGTCAATTATAAATTGGCTTCTTTAAATTTAAATTTATGGATTTTTTCACTTTATAATAATTTGTTTTGTCATACTAAGATTCAACCTAGATATAATTTTCAAATATCCCAATATTTCTTTGTAAACAATCCAAAATAAAACAAACTTTTTTATCTAGTCCAATTAATATAACAGCATTTTAAGAGCAATTATTTTTTGGTTCTGGTTATTAGGAAATTGAGTTGAGGATACACCAAGTGTAATAAAAATATTTATTTTCTATTTAAAATACTGTCTCCGATCTTTCAAACTCTTTTTTTTATCCAATTAAAATGAAAATTTGTCAATAGTATTAATCAATCAAAAATAAAAATTAAGAATATTTTCTTTAAACTGTGCAGATGACCTTATTTCTTTTTAATGCTAGAAGTAACGTTAATTTTCTTGATTAAAGGAAATTATATTTAGTAATTTCCATGATTATTTTATGACTTTGATTTAAGTCAGGCATGGTATTTTGTCTCGGAATCTTTGGCATTTATACATTAAAGATAATTTTAAACAATACAATTATTGGCATAAAAAAGTAGTTATAATTAAACTTTTAATGCTATGTTCAAACATTATAAATTAATGAAATATTTCGATTATTAAATTTCAATATTATGTGATTAATGGAATGATATGGAATCAAGCAAATAAAATTAATCTTAAAATTAACTTTACTAATCATAAACAATATGAAATATATAAATACAATAGATTTTTTGTTCTCTCCTTGGCATCTGAGGTCATATGGACGATACTTGTATATATTAGTTATGATACATATTATCCAGGCATATAAATACAATCGTTGAAAGTTTTTAATAAATTTAAAAAGCCCGTTTTAATGTAAGATCAACCAAATTTTATTTACGTGCTACATTATAATCAATCATAGATCTCTAATAATTTTTTCTCTTAGCCAGAAGTGGTATTTTACCTGAAGTGTTTTTCTAAAAATAGTGATAACTCAAATATGATTTCACTGAAACCAGTAAAATGTTGTATGGGTACATAATATTAATATCAGAGACCCCTGTTAAAATTTGGTCCACTTCCGCAACCCAAAATGGAACTTTTCCTGAAACGTTTTTCCAATAATCCTGATAAACAACTAATAAATAATTGATGTATGAATTTTAATCAAAATCATTGCAAATTTTGAGAAAATTGAAAAAAAAAATAATAAAGAACTTCAATAAAGTATTATTCTAATACTCGTTGGTCGATTATTAATAAGCTTCGAGTTGCAAGCAACAATTTTATATACCTAGCTTAAATTTAATGTTTCAGCTTCGAAGATTTTTTCGTTTTTGAGAAATCTTGTTCACACACATACAAAGACAGACAGACCATTTTGTGAGGGCCAGTTTTTTTACACTCAGGGAACATCAAAACATATATTTCCGTTGAAATCTCAACATCTATTTTTTTTGACATTGCAATACTTTCTCACTATATATAATATATAGAGAGGTAAGAGAAATTAAAATTAAAATAAAATAATTTTTTTTTTTGAGCTTGAGGATTTTAAAATGCCCAGAAAGAAAAAAATTTGTATATATTTTACTCTATAGAATCTTTTTTTTTTTGAAAGTAAAATACTCAATATGAAAAAAAAAAAAAAAAAAAGAATACAAATACATTTAAAAAAGAAAATTTGAATCAATTTAGCAAAATAAAAGATCAAAAATCCAAGCGCGGTTGTCGAAAGTCAGAAATCTAATATTACAAATATGGTATGTATTTATTGTACATGAAAAAAAAATGAGAAGCATTATATATCATCCAGAAACTTTGCTGAAATAAAGCTCTTTTTTGTTTGAGGAACCATTCATCCACCAACATTCATTTCTTAACACTGTTCCTCTTAATTGCCTAAAGTCTTATTTGAAGAAACATTTTCATGTTCAGATCTTGCTACATCTTTATTCCCTTTGAAAGTTTTAAAGGCAAAAAGTTTTATCTCGTAGGAGGTCTTTCATTTTTTTTAGTTTTCCGTATATTTGTCTATATCTCATATATATTAATTTATATGAAGAAATATCTATTAATTCCTTCTTTCTTATCATATTTAAGAATAAAATAATTTGAAATAATAATGAAATTGCTTCGTAGAAA
>JAAAKE020014563.1:0-10678 GCA_010014785.2 Anisolabis maritima
TTATAATCTAGACAATTATTTTTGGATGAACATTTTAAGAAATTACATATCAATGGATTGTGGCTTTTGTTTGAAAATCTAAACTGTGATTCGGTTATTATTTTATAATTTTTAGAATATGATACTTCCTCAGGATACTTGGAGCCTCAGTTTTCAAGGGACCTAAAGAAATCCCATATTCAAATAAAGATAAGAGAATCACAGTTTAGAATATAAAACTTTTAGTAGTTATAAAATGTAATATAAAGAGATCAAAAAATTGGAAAAAAAAAATGGAATATTTTTGAATTATTGTCATTCCATTTATTGAAAATGCAATATCTACGAAATGTTATTAATAGTTTCTTGAATTTCAAAATTTGATTAAATAAAAGTTCCAGATCGATTGGTTATTTTAAATTTAAAAGAAACTTAGAAAACAAAAAATTCCTATTTTATAGCTGCTACTAATGAAAAATTTTTAATTTGCCCAAATTATATAATTTCTTTAATTGATTCCCACTTCATTTTCCTTACTACATGAAAATATTTAATTATAGGCAAATAAAGAATCTTTCAAAGTAACTAAAAAATAAGTGAGCATAAATATCAAATAGAAAATGAAAATTATGAGACTTATTAAATAAAAGCATAAAACAAAAGAAATAATTATAATTATTTTAAAAAGATACTTTCTTTGGCTGAATTCTGTGGATGATCTCCTTTTATGCAGTTTTATACAGTTTCAGCTTCTGCTACTTCCTCGTAACCTTCCTAAATATGAGATATTTTTGCAATTTTTTAATACTATTTTTTTTTGTATATCATTTATATATATATAATATAAGTAATAAGATATCAATCTTAATTAATATCTATCTACTTATCATTTTTATATATAATATATACTATATATTATAGAATTTTAATAGAAGACTATAAATTACTATATTATATAGTAATTTATTTTCTAATTACTATAATATAGATTATTATTATATATTTTTGTATATATAATAATAAAATATAGAAATTTATATATACTCACCCACTTACACACGCTCTGACTTTATTTTCAGATGACACCTGTTGTTGGCTGGAGCTCCTGGAAAGAAGATTATCATTAATATTTATTTATTAACACAACTGGCTATATTTATCAAATGAATATTAGTTTAAATTACTATCACTAAAAAATATTTATTATGCATGCAGATGTATAAGATTGTATTAGTTTATGAGTAATATTAAATATTTTCTTCTAATTTTGTTTATTTATCGTATCCTGTCATTTCCATTTCCTCCACACTGGCTGACTGCTATTTGGGTATTTATTCAATTTTATATAAGGTAATTTTATTTTTAAGATTGTTTTAAATTATTCTTTCATGCAATTAAAAAAAAATATATATATATATATATAGGGTATATTAATTTGAAATAAATACAATTATTGTTTAAGTATAGAGAAATTAAAGGGGGCCACGAGAGAAAAAAGGTTGAGAACCATTGGTCTAAAGAGACAAATTCTTATCAAATTAAAGCCAAAACGTTTCAACCTGAGAGGCACATCGCGTGGCTGCCTACTCCTCTCTTGTCCACATCATTTGAAATCTCAGCCAACTTGTCGCCTCGTCTAAAGAAATTAAAACAATTGAATTTCCATGTAATAGTAAATTTATAAATTGCTATAAGAATTTAATTATTAAATCTTAAATAATCCCCTTTATAATAATCTCATTCACTTAATCAGAAAACCTTCGATTTATTTTGGAAAAATTTCAGAGTACTTCAAAGATGTTTTTATTTATTTCATTAAAATTGGTTAACTCGATTCCAAAAATTTGAAATATATTTCCATATTATCTACGCTTCCGGAGAAGAGCGAGTGAATAAATGTTCATATTAAGACGCTATGTGCTTTGTGCTTTTGATATATATATATATATTAATGCCCATTAAAAAAGTTGAACTGATTAGAATTTTTATTTTTGTTGAAATTATAATGAAATTTATTTTATAATTAAAATTAATTAATTATTCCGTCACCGTAACTCTTAATACAAACTGATTTGTATATTACTGTTAAATAATAAAGAAAGAAATAAATTAAAGGAAATTAGATTTAAAAATAAAATTTTTTTAATCGGGGATGCCAAATGAGCCTAAACTAAACAATCGCTACTATATCAAAAAAAAAAAAAAAAAAAATAAAATCTGACTTCTCTGACAGACTGATCGAATCCTATTTCCATTCCATCCCTTATTTGAATTTAATTTAAGGCTTTTATTACCTGTCTGGATCTCCTGTGTCTTTCCAGGATGATGGCATTTTTCGTAGATCCTGAAAACAACATTATATTATTAAAATTTAATTAAAATATTCAATAAAATAAAAAAATTAAAACCAAACCAAAAATAAATTTTCTAATTTTATTTAAAAAATAAAGTAAAGTAAAGTAAAAAATGTCATTTCCTAATTTCAACTTTTCGTCTCAATCCGGCCAGTAAAGTCTCGTAATTAACTGGCAAAACAATTTTATATATTTTACATATTTTTTATTTAAATGAAAGAATATATAGGTGGATGAGCCTAAATACTCTATATAACCATGCCCATATATATATATATATTTATATATAATTTTCACACATCATCAAAACATTTGATTTCGGTTGAGAAATTGTTTTAGGATTTTTCTTATGAACTAACTTTCTTTTTACTTTTTCAACTGCAAATATTGGCCGAGCAGAAATTAAATTTTTCGATGATATGTGAATCTAAATTTGTATTGTTTTGAATTATATTTTCATTTTTATTAAAACAAAGATATGCAGAGAATCTAAATCTCAGTTTTTGTTTTATTAAGAAAAAAATCAAAGTGTTATTTTGGAAATAATCCCTACTTATGAGAGATATATTCCAAATAGAATGTTTCTGGGGGAGTTGCTAGCTAATTTCACGAATGCAAGCAAGTATGGATTATATATATATATATATAGTAAAAAAATTTAATTACCTTATCCTTACCTACATTCACTTAATTAGATAGCAACTCCCCCAGGAACATCCCCTTTCGAATATATCTCTCATAAGTAGGGATTATTATATATATATATATATATATATATATATAATTATATACCTATAAGTGATACTCACGGGATATTTCATATATTAGATAATTCTTTTCTCAATTAAATAAATAATCGATATATTTTGAGAATGCAAATTTGAAATCTTAATTTTTCTTCTCATATGGTATTCATTTTGAGCTTTGTAATCCACATCAAAAAAGCTCCTGAAAAGAAAACTAAATTTAACATGTTACAAATTAAACAAAACTCAGAATTCCAATTTTAATTGGATTAATAATTATCTACAAATAGTAATGTTATATATATATAAATAAGTGGCATGAAAGTATAATTATAAAAAAATAAACTCACCTTTGAGCAGGGCCAAAGTTAAAATGTAGGTCAAAGAAATCTATGGGAAAAAAGAAAAAAAAAGAATTAGTATATGATATTAAAAAAATATATATTAGGACAGAATATTCCCATTAATAAAATAAATTTTATGTGAAATGTATATTAATATGATTCCAACCTTCACTAAATAATAAAAATTAAATAATTTGAAGAATAATATTTCAATTAAAAAAAAAATAAATTTTACTAAAAAAATTGAATAAGAAAAATATATATATAAATACCTTGGCGATTGGAAAGGTTATAAAATGAATTTATTTATTCTTTACATATTCAATTGCATTCAATTCTAGAATATTTTATTCATTTAAATAATAAAACTTTATTAAACAAAAAAATTGAATGATTATTTACAAAATTAGATTTTATCTCATGACAAGCACCTACCTGTCAAAATAAAATGGCGGGCAAGATGGCTGCTCGTCATTGATCTCTTATTATTATTCTTGAAAAAAATATAAATTACTAAAAAAATTAAATTATTCTTAAAAAGCAAAATAAAATAAATAAATTGATTGATTTGTGAATTTATTTTAATTTAATAGACCTTTGTTTAATAATTTTAATAAAAATAAAACTACTTCCCTACCATCTAGTGGCTACAAAGTGCACTATGATTTTGCAATTTTTTCAAAATAAATTCTTTTTTAAGTTAGATATATGTGAAAAGGGAGGAAGTCACATCACCTTTTCACATATCTCTAATCTACGGACAGCCACCTTTTTCGTTGTTTTAAGTTTCTGATTTGCACTCTTAGTGCAGAGCAGAGCAGAAGTTTCGCCTCATGTACCACAAATCAGGGGTTCGCTTCCCATCCTGAGCGATAAAAATGTATTTATATTATTTTGGCTACCAATTAATATAAATAAATAAGAAATCTAAATAGTCCCAGATGCCGAAAAAGACTTAAAAAAAAAATATCTACTCCCTAACCTTAACTTCTCATTTGCGAAATTTAATTATTTATATTTTATTATTAGCAATTCATAAGCTTTGAAGAAAAAATAGGGCTTAATCCCCCCCCCCCCTCCCCAAATGCTTTTCAATAGGAAAATATTGGATTTTTAAAAATTTTTTGAGCCCCCATTTATTATTATTTTGAGTATTTGGAGATCCGACTATATATATATATATAGTCGGATCTATATATATATATATATATATAATAATCATTATTCCCAATGCTGTAAAATAATTTTTTAGCAGAGTTGCAACAAATTACGATTCCACTAGTGTATATCATTTTACTCAGAAGGACTTCTTTCAGAATATATTAAAAAAAAAAAAACAATATTATCTAAGAAAAAAAGAAAACATAATGCACCCCTCACCCCTAGCGCCCCCTCAAGTAAATTGTGTTCTTTTAATTCCTACATTTAAAAGTTTTTGATTAAATAAATTAAAAAGATAAATTAGCTTATATATAAAAAAAAAAAACTTTTTACTTGTGCTATTGACTCAATAAATAAATTTTACGTTCGATTCCAAATACGCTTATCTAATCAAAGTTTAGATTAAAGATCCCCTCTTTATTAGCTTCCAATTCTACTCTTATCAGCTTCTTCTCTTTCTTTAATACTTTTAATCTATTTAAAGTTAAACTCTGATATCGGCAATCGCAGCCCTGTCAAATTAATCCCGTTCGGAGCTGAGCTTCACGTCAAGTTCGATAAAGGAAATTGATTCGAGTTACTTGCTGGAATTTCAAGAATTCTCAAACAGCAAGCAAGATACGAGCAAATTTTTTTTTTTTTTTAAATAATAAAAAAATTTCGTTCTCGGCATCCAACATTTCATCTCATTATCATTCCTTAATATTACTTTGAAAGTAATGAAATTGAGATTTCAATGGAAATACACGTTTTGATGTCTCCTAAATCCGAAAATTCCATTTTCAGATAATTTGTGTATTTGAGGGTCTGTACCTAAAATTTAGACTTAAACCTAAAATCCTAGAACGAAAAAATTTTCAATATAATAAAGTATTAAAGTATAAAATGGCTATGTGATGGCAAGGTTTTGACTAAACTCGGTCAACCGGAAGAGACACTTGTCTGATTTTTTTCTTTCTCAAAGTTTGCTTTAACGATTTTTTCAAATTTCAAATATCAATTTCATAATTAAAGATAAATGAAATGTATATTTTGGTTTTGGAATGTTAAGCCCGTGAATAGTTTACTTTTACTCTTGTATTTGTTTTTTTTTTTTCGTTTTTTGTTATATTTTCGTTATTTTGAGTTATTCTAAATTACATTTTGTTATATTCAAAAAAAAAAAAAAAAAAAATCACGTTTTTGAGAGAGAAAGAAAAAGTCACTAAAATCGACTCTTGGGCCATGTAAGTAAAAATGCCAACCGACATCTATCTAAAATATAAAATTCTTGGTCGAATAAAATATTTAGTAAGTGAAGTTATGTCACCATGCGTTTCTTCTCACTTAATGAGTAAAAGCTTTCGGGCGTGTCAGGGGCGAGGGGGGGGGCATTTAGCCTCCCTGGCCACCAAAAAGCAGACTCACCTTGCATTAGTCTGATAGATTCTTAGAATAAAAAAAAGAGTCCAATAAAGCGTGTTGATTACTATTACTGACATTTTATTAAAAATATTTTTTGATATATTTTTCCATTTCCGAAAATTTCTAACAAAAATTCCTATTGTGCTGAATATTATTCTTAAAAAAAAAAATAAATTCCTAAGACATGGAAATCTGGATTGTGTTTTTTTTAGATAATGTTCCTCTATTTTTACTTTCTTTTCTCTTACCTATATATGTAATATATAGTATAGGGAAAGTATATAAAAAAACTTGATATTGGGATTTCCATGGTTTCAAGTTCCGTGAGTCTAAAAAAATGGGTTCCGCAAAATGGTCTGTCAGTCTGTTTGTGCGAGCAAAATAACTCCAAAACGTTTGAGGCTGAAACTTAATATTTAAGCGAGATATCCACAATGGAGGAACGAGCAGGCAGTCAGAAGCCAGAACGATATTTAATCTCTGAAAACAATTTTGTCACTGGAACAATTAGAAGCACTGGATATAAGCTAGCAAGCATTGACTTGTATACTGATTTATAATACAAGCATCCTTTGTATATTAAATACACAACAAGCCGACAACTCTCATTGCTTTGTCATTTGAGTTAATTCTATCTGATGATGGCATTATTAATTAAAGACGAAACGTCTCAAACTTGAGAGTTCTCACCTGGTTGCCTACTCCTTCCTTCATTCATTGTTAAATTCAACAGCGACCTTACTACTTCAGCAGCTAGATACACGGATCGCATGTGACACCAAGGTTTTGAATAAAATTACTCAAAGAGTACTAGTATCTTTTTTTTTCGATTTTCTCGAAATGCGTTCTAACGATTAAAATTTATATATCAATTATTTTTTAGATGCTCTTTGCAATGTATTAATCATTATCCAACCGACAATTGCTTATGCCACTCTTGTAACTTGTCCAGCTGTCTCGAGTTCGAATCCTATCAGGTCGAATTTTTTTATTTAATACATTTATTTTTTTTTTTTTTTGACAAAATTCCAATAAATAAATAATTAAATAAAATATAATTAGTAAGAATATGGATGTCTCGTTTCAGGGGGGAGGGGGGGAAGACTGGCGAATGGGAAGTAGGAGAAATGCTTAGAAAGCCTTAGATCGGACAACTTGTGGTCGCTCCCAAGAGATGAAGCCTTGAGTATTAATCTATCTTCTATATATATATTTAAGTTGCTCGTGATCTTGAACTTTTACAAAAACTGAAAGAACTTCCGATCATACCTTGTCAATATTGATGAGCTTCAAAACCAAGAGATTCGACTCCAGATCATAAAGACCTTCAATTTTAATGACGTATTTAGGCTTAAAACTTTTAGATTTTAGGCATTCACTTGAATGACAAATTAAGAAAACGTTGGTGCTCTTTAACATTTAAATGGCGGTCCCACATCAAGGCAAGGAAAATTTTGTGATATGCTGTCGCACCAGATTTATTGCGTGGGACGTTTTAGGTAGCCGGTTCATAATTTTATTTACCTTTCATTTTTAGAGATTTTTCGTTTGTGTGTATTAATCAATTATTATTATTTAAAAAAAAAATTAAATTAAATGCATTATAAATATTTATATTTGTTACTATGGCAACAGTTGTTCCATGGTTTCTATGGGATTTTTAAGAACCCAAATTGAGGGGCCACACTATTTTTGAGCTAGAAAATGATTAATACTTAAAGATCAGTGAATTATTATTGTTTGATTTATGTGAATAAAAATATTTAGAGAAAATGAAAAAAAAAAAAACTAAAAAAGTACATCAGTAAAGTACTAGTACTTTTGGACCGATTTTATTCAAAAACTTTGAGATGCAAACGAGGATAAATATAAAATTGCAGCCTCTTTTCATTTTTGCGATCGCAATACTTTCTCACTATATATTTCATATATAGGTAATAGAAAGTAAAAAAATTGAAAAAATTGTAGCTCGTTATCTATTGCAATTATTGATTTAACCCGTAAATCGATCGAGAGTTAAGTCTCAATCCGCTCGGCTAATAGTATATAGGCACAATATGTTGCGTTAATTTTTTAATCAATTGTCAGAGAGAGAGAGAGAGATAATAGAGTCGGGTGCAGATAAAATTTGGTCCCGACGGGTGTTGGGGTGCCCGGGGGCCGAGGACATCTCCAACCGATCAATACAAGGGTGGGACTGGCACTCAGCTGTGCTCGACGGTGCGCAGGAGTGGAGCTCAAAACAACATCCTCCCATCCAAGACAACGACGACAACGTTGGCGACGACCACGACGGCGACGACGACCATGAAAAAGAGAGCCGCTCGGAACAATGTCATTCAATCAGTTATATTAACGTTAATCAAAACAAATTGAATTATAAACTCGTTTGTGTTTGTGTTTTCTCCAAAGAGTATCAGCCATACTCAATTGTCACCATGACGGCCAAGGTGAGTGAGCTCCATCTTCTTTAAGATACAAACAAATTAAATTTTTTTTTAACTTTTGGAAATACACTCCTTGTTAAAAAACCAAAATTGGAAATTATCAACAAGCTGCGCGGACAGCCATAGGCGGGCTGGGCTGCTGAAAAATTTATTTAATAAGAGAAAACTACAGATATTTTTGATGGTAGTTGAGATGTTTATTTGAAAGGAAATGGACAGAGGCAGCCAAATAAAAAGCCTTTGAAAAGTGAGACGTTTTGGCTTGAATAAACTATCATCAGTCCTCGGATCAAAATAATTATACAAAGTGAAGCTCATGAAACCTTCTGACTTGCATTGTAATTTCCTGTGACAAAATACAAAAGAATGTGAATGTGTCTCTGAATTGACTAGCTTCGTCCTAAGGACTGACGAGAGTTTAATAAAGATGAACCGAAACGTCTGAATGAGCGGACAAAGGCTTTTCATTGGCTGCTTCTGCCTATTTCCTTCCAAAAATGATATTTTATCGAATAAGGCCTATGAGGACTGATCTTTTCATTCTCTAACAGTTAACGAATTCATTCACTCGCCTTTTTCCAGAATAATAGTCATTAAATCATTGTGGATAGATAGAAAGATGTAATTTATTTGCTCTGAGGCTGTTGCCTCTTAGAGCATAAAACTCTGGTACATTTTTTAATTTAATTGTAAAGGTAATCGTAAAACGATACGTGACATGAATGAAGGACACAGCAAATTATATTATATTTCATCATAAATAATCAACTTTTGGAAAAATTAATAAATAGTTTAGTGATGTCATTTTATATTTTATATAATACGTTGCCATGTCCTTAAGCATTGCAACGTTTCAAAAACAAGATAAAATGTCATTACTAAATTGTCACTTACTAATCTAATCAATTTTCAAACTTAAATACATTCTTTGAAGCGACCGTCGGTTCTGTGGTGGCCAAAGCGGTTTATATTTACTAGCTATCAATATAGTGGATAATTTAAATGAAATTTAGAGTTGCGTCAAATTTGACTTTTCTTTCGGATCTTGTCAAATATCCCTTCAAATTAGACCACCACAGACGTGCTACAGGCTTCAAAGAGCGCTCTCGGCGCCAACCAAGCGCGGTTGAGGGCATGACGCGTGTGAAGTGACACGCTCTTTAATAGCTATGTAGAGTACCAATTTACTCTATCCTATTATTTTTCATTAGTTAAAAAAGAATGGTCGCCTCACCCTCTCACCGCGCTCACTGAAGCCTGCCCTTTTTAGTGTGTTCAGGTCTGAAAGGGACCTAAAATTCTCATATCTCAGCTTTGGAGATGTTTCTCTTAAAAAGAATATTTATATCTTCAGCAGATTTTTATAGAGCTCTTTATAAGAAGACTGATAATTTTTAAGAGATCTTTTCGGCTTAAGAGGCCAGATAGCCTTTAAACATACCAGATTAGATTACAGACGATACTTGTTATCCAAGCATATTTATTTTACCATTTGGTTTCCATTTGATTTAAATCGGGCTGCCTGGGATCCGGACTCACCTCCCTTGACTTTTGAATCGTCAATACTTCTCAACTTCTTGGCCACGGAGTGGGGGCTCTCGACATTTTTTATTTTCATTTATTTTTACAAAAATAAACAAAGCTTTTGGGTTTTTTTTCATGTTATTATTTATTCTTTTTCAAAACCTTTCAATTAGAGACGTAGATTCGAAATGTTTTGTATGAGTAATAAAATAACACGATGTTTATTTTGTAAAAATAAAATGTCGACATTTAATTGTGAACATTAGAATCTCTACTATACTATGACTTGTTTACTTTTGATCGAAGTGGCTTTAGCAAAAGAAAAGAGCAGGTGTGCCTTTGAGGCCAAATTGAAATTGAAAAATTTAGTTATTTGATACGCTCTAAAAAAAAAAAGAACGACTAATATTTATAAGGATTTAATTAAAATTAATTTTTTTTACGAAACCACAAAATTTAAATATTAACTTATTAAACAGAATTAAAAAAAATATTTCTTTTATTTTTTAGTCAATTCCCAATAAGCTTTTAAATCTTAATTTAACAAGGACTAGAAAAACTGCCAACCGATCTATCGATCTTCAAAGCATGAAAGTAAACCAATTCATTAATTTGCCTGGGCTGTCCCTAGAACATAAAATCTAATAAAACAAATAATAATGATATCGTATCATGACAAGCATAGAGCACAATTACCGGAGCTTATTCTACAAGCAGAA
>JAAAKE020014585.1:0-10678 GCA_010014785.2 Anisolabis maritima
ATTTTCATCGGACTGCCTGGGATCCGAACCCACACCTCTTGGCTTTTAAGGTTATTGACATTGTCAATAGTTTTAACCTCTCGGCCACGAGATGGGGCCAGATAAAGGGAAGAAAAAAAATTTTTTTTCTTTATTTTCAACTGTTGACTAAAGTCATACAGGCCTCTTTATTCAGTAAATCATTAAAAAATATAACAAAATTCCATTTTAAAATTTAAAAACCGTATAAAAAGATCTTACTAAAAATAAAAAACAATACAAATACATAATCATAGATAACACAAAATAACATGATAGATTCTTGCTATTTTATATAATGATTTTTGATGACTATGATGAAGTATTATATTTCAATTCTTCCGGATCTTCATGTTTAGGTGATTTTAGAAATTGGTAAAATACTGTAAGATTCCTGAAATTTGGGTTTATTGAATATAATTGGCGGTGGTGTTCATATCGTGGACATTGGAAAATTATATGGGACGGCGTAGCTGGAGTATTAGTACTTTGGCTCAATGGTAAAGGTATGATATTATTATTAAAACATTTAAAAATTATTATGTAAGACAAAAAGTTAAATGTTTTAATATTTACTCCTTCCCTTTAGTGGAGGGCGTATGAAAAAAAAATTTACTTGGATGGTTAATTGATTATTAAGAGAATGTATTATATATACTTTAAAATTAATTATTGTAAAATTACTATCGCTGCTGATGTGGAGCCTCCTATCCGTTATTTATCAACAACGATCTCGGTGTTTGCTATTCTTACAGAAAGGATCTTTTCATTTGGATTTATGTTTTTCTACTAAGCTTATTTAAGGGTTTATATTTTATATAATGATTTTTGAGACATCACGCATTAAAATTATCTATTAAAACTTGTAATAAATGAGCCCTTAATAATTATTTTTTATTTTAATTTTGCATATCTTCTTGATTTAAGATTGTCATTTTTCATTGAATATAAAAATATTAAATAAAGCCAAATATATGGGAGGGTAAATATCTACACAACTAAGTGTATATGACACATACTTGAGTAAACATTGTAGCTTTGAAAACATCTAATTTATTATAGGAAATATCTCCAAACTTGTCTTTTCCCCTGTTATTAATAATACTAGTCAAAAGTTAAATATACCTTACAAATGTCTCATACAAGGGAAATTGTCAATAACATTATAAAGAAATTTAAAATTATATCTTAATAAAAAGCCAAATGGATGAGTCATATATTAATATTTTGCTTTATAAGAAATATATTAGAAATTTGATTATCCAGACAATACAAATAAAATAAAATCTGGACTTCACGCGTCCGGATAATTGAAAATCCCGATGATTGAGGTCCGAATAATCGAGTTTCTTCTGTTTTACAAGGGTTTCGTATGTGTAATAGCATTCATTTGTGAGTGTGAAGAGAAACCCGCCGTTCCAATCCACTTCACTTCTTTCCCTTTTGCCTTTCTATATACATCGCGCTGCCTAAATACAAAGCGTTTCTAACATTCAATCTAATTTTTCTAATTTCTTTAATTTTATCAAAATTTAGAAAAATAAAAATTAATATTTTATTAATTTATTTGAGCGTCTGTTTTTGAAACGACAATACATTGAAACTTCTTCGTTAAATAGCCATTGGCTCTCGTAGATCTTTAAGGGTTGAGAGAGCATCAATTAAAGCTTCAAAAGTCTATTCAATATTCAAAACTTCTTATACAATTATTTTTTATTTTAATTTTAATTTTATCATTAGGCAAAGGGTATAAGTCCATTTTTTTAAAAATTTCTTTTAGTAGTGCTAAATCTTTAATTTTAATATTTTCACACCATTAAATAATAATCTTTTTTCGGTCTTGAGTTCATTAAAACTTATACTATCAATTACATATATATATATATATATACAGTGAAACCTCTAATACCGGACATCTTTATTTTCCGCACACCTCGGAAGATAACGGAAAATTTAACTTAATTTAACCTCCAAATACTGGACATAATAATGGACAGATTTTTAGGTGTCCGATATATAGAAATTGTCGATAACTAAATTCTTTCATACATGTATATGGAGAAATTATATTTTATCCATTACGTGTTTGATTCTCTGTTCTTAGTATTTATATATATACCAAAAAATAGGTTATAAATACCAATATTTTTAAACTATTTTGGCCTCTGAGGCCATTTAGTCTCCTCCCATATTTATTCAAATTAGACCATAGGTTCTCAAAGTGGGCGATATCGGCCTTCTGCGGGCACTAAAACTAATGAGGAGGGCTAAGGAAGGCTCAAGTTCAATCGAAGGGGCTTTTTATAAAAATAAAGAAAAACAGAAAAAAACTCTAAGAAAAGTTTGAAACTTTTTATACTGTAATATGCATACAATTAAAATTGAATAATTATTAAGGCTATTAAATATGCAATAAAAACTCTATTTTGTTATGATATTTTTAATTCTGTGTTGATTTCGTAATCTTAGTTTAATTTTGTTATTCTATATCTTGCTTTTATTAAATAGTTTTGTAACATCATGCTCCAGGTGTCCTAATATTTAAAATGCAAATATTTCCAAGGTTATACATTATTATTATTATAAACAAAACCAGCTTTCCGATTATTAATTTGGGTTAAGTAAAAATATTGAGATTACAGAAATAAAGTATCTGCCTTTCTTCTTTTCTCATTTGCAGGGAGGGGGTGAAGAATTTTTTTTTTCAAAAAAGAGAGGGTAAGCGAAAAAAGTTTGGCAATCTATGCCTTAGAACATGAAGTGAAACGTCCAACGCTGCGCTAAGGGAGAGGTTTACCTTTTTTTATTTATTCGATAAAATTTAAAATCGTCTTTATAAAAAAATTTCATTTATTTGGATTTATTCGCTTTGGCCTCTAAATGGCCCAATCAATGAATCGGAAAACTATAGAAGGAAAGTCCACAGAAAATTGTCAATATTTTTTAAAAGACTTTCGGCATCTGAGGCTATATAGACACCGTTCATATTTAATTAAATTAATTTTATCACTCCGGATGGAAAGCGAACTACTGACCCTTAAATCATGCGACCTCAACCTCTGCTCTAAGAGCAGTGTCTACTTTCTTATGTGTAAGTAAGGTGAAAGACATTCTCGTCAGAGGGCGGATTGGATATTGAAGAAATTATCAGATGTCCAAAGAAAAGTTATATTATAATGCTGCTAGTATTAAAATTTAAATCAGGCAAGTCTATTTATTCTGAGGAAGGCTTATAGTCGCAGCCGAATCGTCTCTGGAGTTGAGTTGGTAAATTAAAAAAAAAATTTTGTTTTATTTCTTCCCTATTAACTAAAATAATTAAAATATTTTAATATACTATTAATTTGTAATTAACTTATTATATATGGTTTTTAAAATTGAATCATCAACTTAAATATCAACTGTTTTAATTAAAGGGAATTTATCTTTTTTGGAATTAAATAAATATAAGTCCAAAAGTACATTCCTAAAATATTATTCCTTTTTTTATTAGTTAACCTAAACTCACTTGTAGAAATAAATGTCAAACTCTGATTGCACCATCATCATGACACGAGACTCAAAAGCCAATCAGAAACCTATCATGGCCAATATTTTTGGATTATAATATATAATAGTATAGATAGTCATTAATTATTGTGCCAGTTCTGCAGACACTCCTATCCACTACCGAGTTATGCTGTGAAATTTAATCTCACTCTTCCTTATATTTTGGTCTTTAAACATATCTAAAGAAGAAATTTTTTTTAAAAATAAACAAAGCTTTTAAGCCAACTATCACATCATACAATAGTTAGTTATTATTTACATAATTCCTTCTCTTTATGATGTCACTCTAAAGTATAGGACCCAAGAAATAAGCATTGTAATTTAATTCATAAACAATATATATATATATATAGAATTTAGTACTTTGTCATGGCAATGAGTAATATTTGTCGCCCAAAACTCCCTTTGAAGTTACCGATCTAACAACCAAACCAAAAACTCATAAATAATGCATGATAATTCGAGTAAAGACCGAGTGACTATTCAACAACAAATATGTTTGATGCTGACTGAGAATTTTACCTTTGATAATTTATGTAAATCATTGAATATATATAGGCTCAAGAGTTAATTGAGACTATAATAAACCTCGTTCATGGTTTAAAATGGAAATTTTCTTCTCTCTCTTATTATTATAATATTGATTAGAGATTGTTTTTTGTATTTATAAAATAATATGGTGCGAAAAGCATATCTTTCTTTTCTTTTAATTATACCACAAGAATTATGGTTAATGATTTATTTATAATATATTATATTTAAATCGAAAAAATATATCAACTAACTATATCGTAAGTAAATAAAAAAAAGACAGTGAGAAGAGCAACATTCACCATCGTTATTATTAAGCAAGGCCAAGCGCTGCTGAATCTTGGATGGGTGGCAAAGAACAAGAGTAGTAAAACCTCCATAGATATTTAAAACAAGACATGTAAATTATAAAGCTTTAAACGGCCGAAAAAGAGTAATAAAATGAAATAATTACGTTAGTATTTTAAAAGTTAGAGATACTAAAGCTAGAATTTGAAATCATTAAAATAATATTAATAAATAATTAATTAAAGTAAAATAATAATTAATTAAAAATGTTTACGATACTTTTTTTTTTTTACTTTTCTGCATCTGACCATCTGACAACAAAAGCGAACTATCCGCAGGATCAGGTAGCAAGATTACCTCCGCGCTAAGAGTCAGAGGCGTTATGAGACGGAGGACTGTATAAACGCTCCTAAGAAAAATCTTTTTACTATGCTTTTTTTCAGTTAGTTTTACTTGACTGCTTAATTAAGAATCCTAAGGAAGGCTTAAAAAAAAAAAAAAAATAGCCAACCAAGTTGCAACACTTTTCCGCACTTTTTTTTGCTGGGATATCCTCGGGGAATATCAGATGGGGGCGGTCTACAACCCTATCGAGTATGCAAGTCATGTCATGTTGATTTTTGTTGTTTAGATAAATAAAGATTTTTTCATTAATTGAATTTTTAAAAAAAGCCGGAGAAAAAAACAACAGCAACAAGATCTTCGTTGTAAAGCAAGGCTAAGCAGCACTGATCCTCGGATGGGTGGCCCCGAGGAACAAGGCCGTTGAATTGCAATATGTTTATTCAAAATTACATATATACTTGTATGTAAATTATAAACTCTAAATTAGCCTTAGCTGCTGCAAAGAATATACAATGAAAAAAAAAAATCAAAGAGAAAATAAATTCCAAAGAGTTTTCCCTCTATAATGAGATATGTTTTTTTTTTTATCTTATATCCAATTTTACTTTCTCTTGCCTATATATGAAATATAGTATTGCGACCGCAAAAAAATTCGATGTTTCATATATAGGTAAGAGAAAGTAATAGAAGATAGTGTATTATAAAATAATGTTAAAATGGATTTCAGGCATAAAAGAAATTAATATAAATTTCAAACAGGATTTAAATTGCATCCCCCCCTCTATCCAAACAAAAATCTTAGGTACGATTTAAGAAGAATTAATGAATATTTAGAAACATATTTTTGTAGCTCTTTGGCATTAACTATCCTCATTGCACTCCGATTTTGAAGACAAAAATAATTCATTTTTAGTCTATCCTACCTGAGAATTCCAAAAAAGTATCTCTACTCTTACTATTAAGGTCAAAAAATGCCCTCACCAATTTCATTCAAATCAATCACAATTACCCTTCCCCTGTTTCGATGCCTATAAGTCAATGCCTCTTACTTTTTCTGTGATTTTATATATATATTTTGAGGGCGGCGCAATATAGAAAATTTTTAATAAAGCTTATTTTTAAAATTTAAAAAAAAAAAAAAAAAAACTAAAAGATATTTTTCTCCTTTAAGTAAAAAAATTATTTATATAAATTATAAGATATAAATACCAATTAAATGTGGAACAATTTTTTTCTATCTAACAGATTTTTTTTTTTTTAAGTTAATTATTTGGACCAAGTATAGTAGGATTGATAAGATTATCCGGCGGGGGACAGGGTCACCCAGATAGAGTTGTTCTGTGAATCCTGGAGCCAAGTCTCGTCAGATGGGACGTGATCTGAGCGCACCCCATCTACGTGCTCCGCAAAGACAAGAATGTCAGCAAATTGTTATAAATGACCGTCAACATCTCTTCCGGCCTTTTCTCTTTCTCTCCTCGTTGAAGGGGCCATGACATCCTCTCTCTCTTTTCTTAGTATTCCGTTTTTATTAACACAGGACAAAGAGAGAGAGAGAGAGAGATAGGCCCTCCTAAAATGGATTTAATTTAAGAAAATAAATTATTAAACATCTGCTGACAGAATTAGGACAGTATACTTGGGGGGGAGAAAAAAAAATTTATAAGTTGTTGGTTTGGAATTTAATTTAATTACTCTCTTCTTTCTTTCATTTTCTTCTTTTTTAAGCCCTTTAGGATATTACAATGGCTAAGGGTTAAGAAAAACATTTCTTTTTGTAATAAAAGAAAATAAGGATAAACTTGTAGACAATTGTATTATATAAGAATTTATTTACTTTTTTTCTTAATTGATATTATTATTAATCTCAAGAGATTAAAAAAGAAAAAAAAAAGAGATAGAGTAAAATTACAAATATTATTTTTCAAACATCTCTGTTAAAGCAGAGATAAACTTCTTGCTTCATGAAATAAAAAAACAGGTGTTCGTTTCCACGATAAAATTTATTTAAATTATATTTTCTCTCAATTAATTTAATATTTGGTCTCAGAAGTCGAAAAAGACTTTCTTTTCTTCTTTTTGGCATCTGAGGTCATATACAATAAATAATAGATAATTTTACGATACAAGTGATCCGTTCATATTTATTTAAACCAACTTGTAACCAAATAATTTAAATAAATTTTAATCGATTTAGTCGGAAAAAGTCGTAAATCATGAATCATCTCTGCTCTATGGGAGTTTGACTCAAAAAAAGACCTAGAAAAAAAATCAATAAATAAAAATTAATATTATTGATTCTAGAAGGTTGGCCTATTAATTAAAGAAATATAATATATTGTAGCTGCTTGGCTCTTTATTGAAACCTTCTACACATCTTTGACCAGCTGTATACCTCCTTTAAATCATTGATTCTGATTTCTGTTATTTTTTTTTTTTAATGATTTGCTCATCAAGTTTGTAGCTTAAAATAGAAGTTCATTGGGTCAAATTATTGAATACACTGAACTGTAATTGGACGCTCACAGACGCTAAAAAGCCATGACGACCGAAAAGAGCACTCAAAAGTTATCTTTTGACCTTTTATTTACAATACAGTCGAAAGTTTAAAAAATTTTCAAATCGTCATAAATATATTAGGTCCTTATTTTTACTTCCTCTTACCTAATATCTAATATGAAGTATATGGAAAATATTACGATCGCAAAGGAAATATACCTTTATCTAAATAATAAAAAAAAAAAATGGATCTCACAAAATTGCCTTCGTGTTTTAACATAATATCTCAAAATTGAAAAAACGTTCAAGATTCAAATTTAATATTTAATCTAGGTACCTACCTCGCAAACGACACGAATAAAATCTGCCAAAGAATACTAAGACTCTACTAATATACATTTTTATTTTTTTTTATTTTTTTTTATTTTCTTGAAATCAGTTTTAACGATTTTAATTAAAATTCATATATAAATAATTTTTTAGAAATGCCCTCCAAAATGTATTAACTCTTGGGATCCAATTTTAGCTGTTTTGTGATTTTCTCAAAAGTCGCTCTAACAATTTTGATTAAATTGGTTGTACATATAAGGAATTAGACAAGCTTTAAGACATATTAATAATTTTACTCAAAATAGTGGGGGTTTTGATATTTCAAACCCATAGAAAATGGAGAGATAGTTGGCTGTCAAAATATCAAATTACTTCTCTTATCTAAATAGGTAAGAGGAAGTTGTGTAATGTGCAGTTAATCATATTTTTTAGGTATGCTGTCTTTTCGACATCAGAGGCACTTAGACATATTCCATAAATATTCATTATATTAATACGAAAATTTTTAGGCATTAATTTAAATTCATCACCTTAGATTCAGATATCAACATCTTTAAATCTACAGTATTATTCAGAAATTGTTTCGAGCGAAGCGAACATTTCATTAACCCGATATAGGAATTTAGAATGAAGCGAGAAATATTAGTTGTTCTTGCGCAGATTCAAGTTGATTGCGGCAATGCAACTTTGCGCATTCCCAGATGTTTTGTTTTAAATGTTTAAAAATAATTTATAGTTTAATTTATATTAGAATAGCATATTGTTAGCATTTATTGAATAAATATTAGTGAAAAACATTCTATTATTACCGGGCAATGAATTAAAAATTGACATATTACAGGTGGGTCATTTGGAAAACAAAGCAAAACAAAAACGATGTCAATTTAGAAATTTTTATTTTTTATTTTTTGATGAATTGAATTTAAATTTAAGTTTGCTTTCGAATAAAATAGAATTAGTAAAAATTGCTATAAATAGGATAGCAAACAAGAGATCTTTCCCATGGCCGAGAGGTTAAAGATATTGACATTGTCAGTATTAATAACCATAAAATCCAAGGGGTGTGGGCTCGGGGCCCAGGCAGTCCGAAAAATGTATTTAAATCAATTGGATACCAATAATGTAAAAAAATAATTTCTATCACATATAATAAATATTAAATTGTAAAGTTTATATGGCCGTAGATGCCCAAGAGACAAAAAAATTAAATAAATAAATAAAAAAAACCCCAATAGGTTGTTTCTATTTTCAAAAGCCAAAAGAAGAGAATGGGAACTGGCAAATTACGAGTGACTAATTTTCTAGTGCCGTCTCTTTTTAAATCGCATCCAAATGGAAAATTACTTTTCAATTAAATGATATAATTTTATGTTTATGAATAATTTGCCATATTAGGCCTATACAAATGATTTTATAAAAAAATGAAATTATATTCCCTGGTATTCTTAAAGCAGTACATTCATTATATGCACCTCTTTTTATGCGATAGATTGGTAAAAATTATGCGAATTCGCGTAAAATGGAAAGAAGGAAGACCCAATATAAGCAGTCAGTTATTTAATTGAAACGAGAGAGAAACTCTTTTTTTTTTTGAATTACGAATTTTTTCCTAAGAACTTTAGATGCGTAAAAGTAAAGCTTAAAAAAATGATTTTTGTTATCCCACTTCGTGTAAGTTCAAATTTGCGATAAAAAATTCTCATCAAACACATCTAATAATGTTTCAAAATTATTGAAAGTGTGAAATATTAAAATGTGTTCAGAGTTCAAAATGCAACTCAAAGAAAATTTAACAACATATGTCAAATAAAATTTCGAAACTCTCTCTAGTTGGATTCAAAAAACGACAAATGTCCCCTCTAATTGCAGAACACTCATAAAAGAAATGAAAATAATGAATAGGTTAAAAAAAAGTATGACGTCAGATTTTAAAAATTAAAATCCTTTGAATTTTAACATTTTAATTTTTAAAATATAACATCATATTTTTTAAACCCTTTTTCGCAATTTCATCCATCAACTATAGTTTTTTTTTTTTTTTAAATCAAGTTAAGATAAAATTTCAAGAATTTCTTCCCTTTAGAAAAATTTTATTTTAATAATTATTATTTTTAATAAAAGTAAAACACCAATTTTCTTAGTCATTTTGCCTTCTGACGCCATAGTAAATTAAATAATTTCCCAAGCATATATTTATTTATACCAATTGGTGTCCAATCGGTTTAAAAAATTTTTCAACAGACTTCCAGGAATCTGAACCTACATCCCTTGGTTTTAAGGTTATCAATATTGTCACTATCTCTAACCTCTCGGCAACGGGGTTATGCAAAATTTATTATAATTTTTAAAATAGAGCCTATCCTTCAAATTATATTAATAATAAAAATCAGAATCCTCTAAGTAAATAGTTTTAATCAGATATTAGTATTCAAGAAGCGTCTGGAATGCTTATACTATTTATTTTTATAGTCCTATAGTATTTATAAGAAAAAAAGGGAGGTTAAGAAGGTTTATATAGTTAATATTATTAATATAAAAAAAGCTTAACTTCCCTTTTTCAGTTGTTAAATTGTATAATAACAATAATACTAACAGCATAATGTCAAGAATAATAAATGCAACTTGTAATAGGGGGAATTTTTATTTTATTTTTGCCTGCCTACCTTTTTGAGTTTTTCGTATATTAAAAAATCATGTCGTTTATCATTTCTTTGTATAAGTTCGCTTTGTGGGCCAACAAATCTCATTCATAAGTTGAGCAGAGCAGATTAATGGCGTCTATTCGAGGTAAATGTGCCTTTGGAAAACTGATTATGGATGCCAGCTTGCATGATATTCAACTACAAATATGGAATTTTCATTACACATCGTTTTCGAATAATATAATAAGAATGTTCTCTTTTAATAGCCTAATAACTTATCATTGTATGTAATTGTAGTATAATAATATTTAGAGACTCATTCAGTGAGTACTTTAATGCGCCCACGAGCTCAGAATATTTTTTCTCTGTCATTAGGCCTAAGACGGCCACTCATCGGGCATGAATTATGTGTGCGGGGACGCCGGTTGCGTCAGTTATGCAATTTGGGTTTTAATAAAATCGCAAAAGTACAATTT
>JAAAKE020014596.1:0-10676 GCA_010014785.2 Anisolabis maritima
TCTATTTGGGTGGCTGCGCGTTGGTCTCTCTGAGCGACTCTTCTTGCACTCACATCAAACAGATCATTTGGGAGTTGAGGATTTTCTTTTTTATTCTTTTATTCCCGTCTTTTAATGATTAAGAAGCCAAAATGATGAGAGAAAGAAGAGGAAATTTAATGAGTCAATTGAACTGCTCTACTAAGATAGCTCTTAGCTTAGAGCCAAAGGTCCTAGAGGGCGGTTAAGGAAATGAAATAAATCCGGAGTGGCCTCCCCTCGACTTTCTCATATTCTCATATACAGTTGGGTCATCACGATTTTTAGAAAAAAGTTTCAGGTAAAGTACCACTTCCGGTTGTGGAAAATCGCCCAAAAGTTGAGAGAGAACTATGATTTTGCTGTAATGCATGGATCTAAAATTTGGTTGATCTGCAATAAAGCGGGTTTGAGATAACGTGTTTACGAACGGACAAACGGACAATTCGGAAAATGATATTTCGGTCTTAAATGTATAATATTTTTTGTCAAATAATATAAATAATTTTATCAAGGGAATGTAGATTACAGAAATTTTACATGAGCTTAAGCAGTAAGAACAACGATCTGGAAAAATGCAAATTCGTAAAAATATTTTAATGTTTTCAAATTAAAAAAAAAATTTTATTAATTTTAGACGGAAAAGGCGGGACCCGAAACCACTAAGAGAATCTCTGAACAAAGAAAATTAATTTTTGATACGAATAAAAATAAAACAAAATTTTGCAATTAAATTCTTCAAAAAGGAGGGTCGAAATTTAAGAGTGAAATGTGAGGAGAAATAATATTTAGTTTTTAGCCGAGATCTTTGAAATAAAATTAATTCATTAAAGTAGTGGTGACAAGTGTTGAGAAGACTCAAAGGAGAAGGTGGAAAAGGCACTCGTTCGGTTGGCTACCTTGGAGTCAATGCCGATGGTCCTGGAGCATTCCTCGCAGGTGTTGGCGAAGACACTCTCGTAGCATTTAATGCAGTACGGATGCTCATCTCGCAACACATAACGTTGGCCTGTTAACGACTCGTCGCACTGCCAGCAACAGAAATGGCCGCTGTGCCAGTCCTTGGACATCGCCTTGGTGTACTCGCCGCTGAAAATCAACTGCAAAAGCACAAGCCCAAAATCCCATTAGAACGGATTCCCGTAAATAGCCAAATAATAAATTATCATTAAGAATATATTAATTTGAAATAATTAATGACTTTCTAGAAGGTTTCTTTAATCTATTCTAAGAATAGAGCAGGAAGCCATTGCGCCTTGCTATTAGGCAACCAACTCAACAGAAAGGGAATCCTGGCCGCATTCAAACGACTAACGAGAAAAAGAAAATTAACAAATTTTCTGATAAGCAATTTGCTAAAACCAATGGTTTTGATTGGAACCTCTCCCCTTTTTTAAAATGCCCTTTTGGATTCATTTTAACTATACCTATAAAAAAGAACTATTTCACTCATTATCTTCGTTTATTCCACAATCGAAAGGGACATCCCTAATCTGATACCACTAGAGCCCCCTCCCCACAAATTCTTTTCAAAATTTATCATTCAAGTACATTTAAATTCATATTTGTTTTTTTAAGAAAATCTTTGGCACTTATAAAAAAAATTCTTTAGGAGTTTCTTCTTCAAAAGCAGGTAGAAGCTAGGGGAGGGGGGGGGGTAGAATTCAACAAAAAAACAACAATTGACACATTGACGCGGCACTCCTACTAGCGCATTTTCTTCTCGATGTGGACAAAGCCCATCTCCATCATTCGAAATATCGTAATAAAGGGAAGGGGTTTTCTCTCTCCGTCATTTGTGAAATCTATTTACTTGGGATTTGGAACAGTAACCATGGACCGGGGCGAAGAGTTCTTTGGAGAGCCCCTCCACCCCCATCATTTGCTTTGAGATATATGATTTTTATGAGAAAAAAGTATTTCTCTCTTCTTACTTGAAAAAATCATAAATCTAAGGTCTCCTTCACGTTCCAGGGGTCAGAGGCTCGCATCCAAAGCGATAAAAATTATTTAAATTTTATTGGCTATCAATTAATTTAAATAAATGCGAACGGAGTCTAAATGGCCTATTCTATTCGTTATGTTAGGCGATTTTGGATTTTTTTTAACCTGAAGTTCTTAAATGGAAAAAATGACTCGTAAGAAGTATTTAGTTTTTAGAATAAAAACCCCAGGACATGGTGAGTTGCCTTTTCCATTAAAAAGTTTAAGATGAAAAAAAAAATTAAACTTATGTTTTCTATTAGGAGAAATTTTTATTGATAAAAAATTTTTATTGAAACGACTTCTTATTTTTTTTTTTTCTAATTTTTGAATAAAATTTCTTAGAAGAATTTTCAACAAAACCTTATATAATATTTTGAAACTTATAATTAATTTGTTTTTGAAAATGAAGTAATATATCCCAAGCGATGCGCCTGATATTGGCTCCCACCCAAAAGATGTATTTATAAGAAAAAAATCTTTATTTTCGTCAGATTTAGATTTATTTTTTTAAGAAAAAATATTCTAAAGCTTAGGAGTTATTCATTTTGGTTCAAAGTCAAATTGTCAGTAGTCCTGATTTTCAACCAAGGCCAAGTCTTTTTCAGCATCTGAGGCCATTTAGACTCAGTTCGTATTTATTTAAATTAATTGATAGCCAATAAAATTTAAATAATTTGTATCGCTTTGGATGGGAAGCGAGCTTCTGGCCCCGGGAACGTGAAGAGAGACCTCTACATCTACCACCGCCAAAAATAAAGTTAACAATATTGTTTTTAATTTCTTAGAAATTTATAAAAATAAAATATTTATTAATTATTTTTGTCTTGCGAGGCTTCTTTTTTAAGCAACGTCTTTTAATCTGGCCGTCTCTATTTTTCCACTTTTCTCATCATATAAATTAATATTTAAACTTGAAGATAAAGAAGTATTATTTTGTTTATTAATTGCTTTCTAAGTTGTCGTTTCGGTCACCAGAAATTGCAGTTTATTCTCGAGAGTAAAAAAACAAAAAGCTATATAATTTTAACTTGTTTTTTATTTTTTTTTAAATCAACAGCCAAAATCTCTGGGAACCGAACCGTCAGCTTTGAGGGCAACTAAAAAACAGCTACTCTGTTGCTTCATATTTTTTTAGATCTCTTTCCGCAATACGCTACTGCTTTTTGTTTTTTGCTCTTCTCAAATTTGCATATCAGGTCTCTTGTTTTAAGAGCAAGTTTATAAAAAATAAATAAAGTAAATTTGGTTTTTAAATAGAGGCATAGTTAATTTCTTTAACTAAAAATAATAATTAACCTTTCGGCAACCGAATGAACTTGCAAGATCTTGCTTTAGAGAAAGAGAATTATGACGTAGTTGCGTCTTTAAATCCATGAATTTTTTCAAAAAAGTTGATTGATTCAAAAAATTAAAAAGATTTTTTCGATGAAATTTGAAAAGTAAAAATATTAGGAAGAATAAAGGCAAAAACAATTATTGATATGTGAATAAATGAAGATGACTCAGGTTCAAATCCAGCTCATGGCAAAAATTTATCCAGCTATTAGTGACGTTTCCTCCTGAGGAAGGTAAGATAACGGGAACGCATCCCAATATAACTTCCGTGAAAGTAGAACAACCACAACGTGTCAGTCACTGACACAAATGAATGAAGAGGGTGAGAGTGAATAAATCACTTAAGAAAAAAAAAACCACGTCATTTCACAACTGTTTAGTATATTATTTTCATTAAATAAGAAACTGTACATATGTGGCAAATTTGTGTAATGCTGATTTTTATTTGCATCTAGGAAATAGCTACGCTCCATCTCCTCCGAAAAAACTGGTGTGGATTGACTTTAGGATTTTATATATCGACAGGGATTATATAAAAATAACTGAAAAAATTTTCCAGCCTTAACGATATCAAGTTCCACCTTTATTTAGAGTACATATATAAGGAGAATAAACTAAGCTTCTCAAGGACACTAAAGAATACTTTTTTTGCTAAAATTATACTTATTCTAACTTATTTCTGGTTCCTTTTTAGGGATTTAAGTAACTTAACCCTCGTATAAAGATTTTAATTAAAGTTTATTTAATTTCTAGAAAAATCTTTAACAAAATTTCTAGCACTAAATTACATAATGCAATGAATATATTTTCTAAAAGGTTAATGGAATTAATAAATTTCTTTTTAAGTTTATTTAAAATAAATTCAGAAATAAAAAAAAAGGAAAAGCAAACATCCATCACCGAATAAACAGGATTTTTTTGTTGGGCTTTTGCCAAAAAGTCGAAAAACGCGTTAAAAAGTAATAATAAATATATTTAGCTGATGGTTGGTGTGTTAATAAGACATAATTTCTTCGCCTATAATAATTGGAATATGCAGAGACAAGGAGATTGGTATCTTTGGCGCGTTGGCGCAAATTGAGATGAGAAATGAATGCCAGAGGGGCTGCTGATGCCTAAATTACGTCCTCACTGGGCGAGAGCCCAAATATTAGAATATCTCCAGCCAGAATTATATAATTTCTGATCTAAAATAACCTATTCCTGAAGGAAGAGAGAGAAGTGGGAGAGATGCGTGGACTAGGGTCGAATTTTCGAAACAAATAAATTACTATTCATTCAATTATAAGGGCTTATTCATAGCTCATGTCTTAATAGACAACAACAACGTGTTGTTTATATGAAAATGAATACGTTAACCTCTTTGCCTTTTTTGACTGGCGCCAGTTTATCTGTTCACGTGTAAACAATACTATAAGCTATATGCAACATGAGCACTGAATGACAATCGGACCCGGACATCGGAGTGACTCTATATAATAAATATGAATAACTAGAGACCGGATATTAATGCAGTAACAAGTCAAAAAGTAGAAAGGGAGTAGCGCGGGAAAATCTTTTGGAAAAATTAAATGTTATAGATAAAAAGATAAAGAGTGAAAAATGAAGTTAGGCTTATATACATAAAATAAGAAATGTTTTAATTTATGTTTTTATTTATAACATTATAATTTTCAATGGAATGGGAATAATAGCAAGAGAACGCGGGTTCGACTCCTCATTTTTTTAATTTACAAGTTTAAGTTTAAATATCCTAAATAAATATTTCCCATTGCTATTTCTTCACTGTTGCTGCAAGTCTAGCAAAAAGTAAAGTTGCACCTTCTTTATCCATTAACATATTAGTCTTATTTTTTAAATATGTTATTATTCTTTGCCTTTTTTTATATAATTTGCGGGTTAAAAAATTGGATTTTAAATATAGGCCTAATGCAATAAAACATTTAGGTTTTATGAGAATTAATGAAAGGTATGCACTAATATTTTTATTTAAACTCCTTCATATTTATTTAAATTAATTAGTAGCCAATTATCGCTAAAGACGGAAAGCGATGAAGAACTCCTTACATTTTTATTCAACTTATTTCGGAAATATTCGTAACCAGAAATAATATTAAAAACTATTTTACTAAAAAGTTCTGAGACTCAGAGAACTATATTGAAAGGGATTAAAAAAATCCTCTTTAAAGCTCCCCTCCCCCTTGGTCCCCTTTCTGAATAAAACAAAAATTATAAAGTTTTTCCGTTGCGTTGTTTGTGTCTATCCAGGGGGTGTCATTACATCCTAATTCGTTTCGCAAAGAATGAACGAACATGTGTCAGAGTAGGAAAGTCCCCAACAGGGTGATGTTAAAGGTCAAAGACGAAATCAATTGAAAATGTCAATGAGATGCCTGTGATTTTTTTATACTATAAAATCTCTCTTTATGAGGGAGCATTGCTTAATAAATAACAAATATGGTGAAATGATATATAATTGTTTTATCTTTGTAAAGATCAATCAACCTTGATTATATTATAGTCGGAGTGAAGATTTAAAGCGTTAAATGGCGACTGGAGGAATTAGAAAAAATCCCCTCCTCCTAAAAATATATATAACCCTAATGAAAATAAAAAAATAAGTTAATTTTTTGGGAACTGAAACGACGCAGTGTCAGAGGGCGCCTCATTTGTTTATATAACATAAAATTATATTAATAATAATATACAAAATTTATTTACTGGAATATAAATATTCCGCTATCTTTTGCTTGGTTTAAACGTTTAAAATTCTTTAGATAAGATTTAGAAATTTTGATAATAAAAATGTTAACATTTTAATCGATATAGGTTTTACCCTTTATACTACTTCCTTTCTTGAATAAAGAGCGAATAATAACGCATGGATAAAAAACATTGATTTCTTGGGGTGCGGTGAGTTCAATGCACCCAGGTCTCCACCTGGGGGCCCTTGAAAGGCCTCTAGGGAAGAAAATGAATCCAGGGAAAAAAAGAGAGAGGAACAAAGTCTGTATTTGTCGTTTTGACTTTGGTTAATGCCATCCTCGGAGCTGATAAAAAATAACGACCAATTAGGTGTGAAGATGGTTTAAATCAAAGTTGAAACGTCAAAAATTCTGAAAAAAATAATACTGACTACGATCTTCTTTCATGTTTCCATATAATAATATTTTATAAGGGGTAGATGCAATGCGGAAGACACAAAGAAAAGGGAAAAACGAAATTAAATTGCAATGAGTCTGCAGAGAAATTTAATTTTTTTCAGGAGAGCCTTTCAATTATGCTTTGGCGCCCTTCGCGATCCATAGATTAACGATGTAGGCCAGTTACTCTCGTGGATCGAAATTTTTTAAATTTATATGCCAATATTTTGGTTTTATTGATAATAATTAAATTCCTATAGATTTTATTAATTAATAAATTTCTTGGGGTTTGTCAAAGCATGCTATCAGTGCCAAACGGTTTGTTTCGTTTTAAGAGACGGTAGGCGACAATCATTCATTGGCAAATTCCATTTTTACTAAGAAATAAGAAAGAAAGGACCGTCTAAATATCTCCTATTCCAAGTCCCAAACCGTTTGTTAGTAATAGTAAATAATATGCAAATATTTCATAGTTAATTAATATATATAAGTTTACTTCATAACTCTACTTTTTCTTTTATACAATATATTCAATTATATTGATGAAGAGTGTTTAAAAGAAAATTCGGAATTCTATTTACCATTTATTAAAATTAATTAGAAATTTTATAGACGACAAATGAGTCGTTCAATCGTCAGAGCTGTTAAGTCCAGAAAAAATTTTGTAGTTTTTGTCTTTTTCGGCATCTGAAGCCATTTATACTTCGTTCACATTAATTTAAATAAATTGTCGCTAATAAAATTTTATAGCTTAGGATGTGAGCTTGTGATCATGATGCATGAGCTTTACCTCTGCCTTAGAGCTACCGACGAGCTAACAAAGTTTGTAGTAATAGAGAAATTTGGCGTTACAATTTAATATTACAAAACGAAAGATGTATTTTTTTCTTTTCAGAATTTCTGAATAACATCTGATGTTTGGGTTTTGGTTAAAGCCATCTTCAGGGCTGTAAATTTTCGTTATCTTTACATACTTTTGAGAGCTCTGAGAATGGCTTTATCCAAAGCCGAAACGCCACCAGCTGCTATGCAAAAATTCTGAAAAGAAAAAAATACTTTTTTTCCTTGAAAAAAAAGGGAAAACAATGACGAATTAATAATTATACTTTCTTATAAATTTTATTTTTAATTTATAAAATGTTTTCTTCAGATATGAAAGCAAAAAATTTGTATTTCATTAAAATACTTATATTTTTTCTAAATCTAATTGTATTAAAGAATAATTATAAAATAAATATTAACAAGTCTGGCACTAAAATTTGAAGAGGTTGGACTTAGCTACTTTGGCATCTAAACCACTCACCAATGTATTTGATAATTTCTTAAGGTCGAAGAACAAAAAATGGAAATTGAGGCAAATTCATTGATTAGAAAGGCAAATTTCAAAGGTTTTTCGTGCAAAGTGATTTCCACCTTCGAGATGAAAAGGTTCATTTTGACCTTTTTTTTTTTTTTTTTAACGAAAATCAATTATTTTTTGTTTTTTTGTTGGCAAAAGAAAGAAACAGTATTCAGGGGTTTGGCGGGTTGCCGCTGCGCAGGCGAAAGTGTGAAGATAAAATTAGCAACAAAGTAGAGGGGGAAAACAACAACAAAACGACAAACACAAAAGAAGAAGTGTGTCGGCGTGTTTACCTTGAATTAGTCAAGGGCATGTGCTGGGCTGGGGGGGAGGTTTGTTTATTTGTATTCGGGTTTTTTGTCTCAGGGATCGAAAATCGGTACAAGGAAATTTTATTCTCTCTTTTTTTTTTGTTTTTTTTTTTTTTGAATTTTTGTTTAAAAAACATTCGCGGTTGCCCCGCCAGCAAATCCAGCACATACCCCTCAAGCTGCTGCTGTTGATTGTCCAATTCCGTTATGGTCACTTCATTATTATCAGTAGACTCGCGACGTTTCGATGTCTTCTTCACTTTGCGCACTTTGCGCTCGGTGGTCGTGAATTGCATTTGAACTTCTACGTCCGCCATTGTGTTGTGTTTCTAGTTGTGTTGTGGTGTTCTTGGTTGAGTGTTTTGTGTTCTGTGTTTTTTTTACACCAACTGCTTCGACGCCTGGACGAACACTGAAGAGTTGAGGCGATCGTCGCGATCCCCCAAATGCCTCGGGGGCTCCGCCCACCAGACATCGGGTGCGGCCCAAATAACACACGAAAATTGGAAGGAATATTAGTAAAATAGTTAAAAATAGCAGGGCAAGAAGAACACGCCTGCCATCTATCTGTTCCATTGCAGTCCGAGTGGGTGGTGGAGTCCTCACCGAGTCCAGTGTGAAATTACGAGGGGAAGATTGAACAGGTGCATTTCAATTCCTATTGACCCCTTTCCATTTGCTGTTCACTGAAACGCTTTTGCTTCAAAATCCCAGATCGATATTCATGTTCTCTCGTTCGGAAAGATTTTTTTTAATCTCTTGTCCTTTTAGAAGCCAAACAAAAACTTCCTCGTCCAAGAACAAATGAATGAGCAAGATGTGAATAAAATTTCTTCTTTTTTTGTAAATCCATAATATTCCCTATCCCTTGAAGTTCATAATGTATGAGTCTGTGACTGATTTCCCGCCCTAAGCGATAAAATTTATATTGAAAATATAATGAAATAAATACGGGACGAGTCTAATTGGTTTCGGACGCCAACAAAGACAACATGACTTCCTGATCGATTGCTTCAACAATGAAAACAGGCTTTTTCTCAAAATCGAAAAAAATATAACTTTTGAAGATTTCTCTAAATTCCTTATCTTACGTATCCAGAAATGTCGATAACTGATTCCTGCTTGTCTTCCACACCACTATAGTTTGATCTTTCTCCAGCATCCAATAGCATTTTGGGTTTTTTTTTGTGCATTCAAGAAAAATTGTTTAATTTTCTCATTCCTTAATTTATTTTCTTCTTCTACTCTTCTCGATCCAAAGAAAGGACAAAAATGGAATAAATAAAATTTAATATATCTTTAATTATAAAATAATTGAGATTGAATTATTTTAATTTTTAATTCTCTGCTTGTAAGGCATGGACTCTGCAACTACTTGACGGATTTCATGGATTTTTTTTTAATGTATAGAGAATTTTTCAGTGCCGATTATATTTATGGGAAAATTTGTTTACTTTGTGTAAAATTAAAAAATTCTAAAAATTTAATTTCTCTTTATTTATAAATGTCAATTCTCTTTTAAATAATTAAAATTAAGTCTTTAAGGTGAACAGAAACAAAGACTAGATATAAAAGGAGATTCCAGGGGGGGGGGGGAGCTAGGAATAAATAAATAAGGAAAATAATTAATGGAGGTTTGAATTAAACGTCTTATTATAAAATTTTGCTTTTATAACAGAAAAAAAATTTAAGTTTTTCGAGATCTATTTGGATTCATATGAATCAGGTATAAACAAATAAACGTATGTCTACAAGCGGACAATTAAAAAAATTTTTTCTAATAAAATAATTTTTTTTTTTGAGTAGGTAGATCAAGCGAATCTTGGCCCCTGTGAGTTTTTTGCTGCTGTGGTCTGCTGAAAACAAAGCACACCGACAGGCTGGAGATCCCGGGTTCACTCCCGGGGGCAAGTGTCAATTGATCCACCAGCAAAATATACTCACAAAAAATTTTTAATGAAATTATTTATTTTATCGATGGTAATATATAAATAATTTATCATTTTTATTTAATTATTATAAAATCTAATCAGCAAAGAAAATTTTTTTTGTAAATTAATTTGAAGTTGCTTTGAATTAATCATCGATTTGTTCAGCTTAATTGAAGACTGAGCTGTGCCAAGATGTCTCACACGAAGGACAAGAAGAATATTATTCTAGATTCATTTAAAAATGTTTTTGATATTCAAAGTAGATAAAAAGTAGAAGTACAGTGCTCATTAAAATTCCAAACTAATGCGACGTCATTTTTGCTGGATATCATTTATTGTGTTTTCTGCTTATCTTTACAAATAGTAGTAATGGTTTTATGGATGGCCAGTGTAAAATGAAAATTTGAAGAAAAGTAAAAAACTAGAGAATATAAATTTAGGTGTTCAGGCTTTTTAATAAAAAAAAATGCAAAATTTTTTAATCCTATTAACTCAAGCAACATCAAAAGAATATGAATCTATTTTCTCCTATTATTTCTACAAATAATATAATTGTAGAATCCTTTGTACTCGTTCATTATGACGATAAAGCGAATATGTTTAAGTACTC
>JAAAKE020014607.1:0-10675 GCA_010014785.2 Anisolabis maritima
CAACAAACTATATTACAATAATTCTTTGCGTATTCAGAAGGCAATCAAATCATTCATCATCAACCGGGCCGATCTCAAAATTCCAGGGAAAGTGTCAGATGCATTGTCTTCTCTCATAGAAGAAGCGGTGAACCCGGGGGAGGGGGGGGGGGGCTTGTAATTGGTCTGAATAGTATAGATGGGAACATCTTTTGGCATCCACCATTTTAGAGTAGAATTCCAAGACTGGCATAGGTATAATAAAATTTGATAATAGTACAATACATAAGGATATTGGAGTATGCATATTGGAATCAAAATAGCTAATCTATTGCTTGTTAAATCTTTGCATAATAAACATATGGGATTTTTTAATTATTTAGGAAGTAAATAAAAGTACTTATTCTCGGCCCAAATTATTTATGACCTGTGTCAAAGTGTTTGGGTACTAAACGCCACCCATCTTCAAGACACAGGCCTTTGGGAATAATATCTTGCCTCCAAACAATCGACGTGACGTTAACATTTTGTTGAGTAATAATGGGGCATCATTAACTGGTGCAGAGGTAAAGATCTTGCTTCTCGTACCAAAGGCCAGTGGTTCGTTTCCCATCCTGGGCGACAAAATTTATATTATATTGGCTACCAATTAGTATAAATAAATAAGGCAAACTAAATGGCCAGAGATGCCGAAAAAGACTTAAAAAAAAAAAAAAAAAAACTACACGCCTGAGAGCCACAGTTTTTTTTTTAAAGTCTTTTTCAGCATCTGAGGCCATTTAGACTCCGTCCTTATTTATTTCTATTAATTGGTAGGCAATATAATAGAAATAAATTTTTGTCGCTCAGGACGGGAAGCGAACCACTGACCTTTGGTTTGTGAGGCGAAAGCTCTACCTCTGCACCAAGGGACAGGGTCGTCCTTATATAGTTTTTTTTTTTTTTTTAAGTCTTTTTTGGCATCGGAGGCCATTTAGACTCCGTCCTTATTTATTTATATTAATTGGTAGCCAATATAATATAAATAAAATTTTGTCGCTGCTCCGGACGGGAAGCGAACCACTGACCTTTGGTACGTGAAGCCAGACCTCTACTTCTTCACCAAGGGACAGGGTGTCCTTATATAGTTAACCATATAGGAGATGGTCTTATCTATCAGCTCCATTATTACTCAACAATATATTAATGACGACACGATGATTGTTTGAAGTCAATTGTCTCAATAGTCTGTTTCCTGAAGTTAACGTCGACATAGGTAATAAATATAATGGACCGTCTATATGTTCTTTTATTTACTTTCTACATTTAGGGCCTTCCTCCGATTTATTTAATTTATTCAGGAGATTACTGAGAAAGATATTCTTATAATAATTGTTTTTAACTAATAAAATACCTTTAATTCATTAAAAATGCACTTTGATTTAAGCTCTGCGGTTTCTTTTGATGCTATACTAAAATCCCATCCGCAAAATATTTTATAAGCAAAAACATTATTTAATCCACCCGAAGTTTGTATGAAACTCTTTCGATATGAACGGGCCATGCTTTAATAAAGAAAAAAATTAAAATTAAAAATAACGAAATATTAAATAGAAAAAAAAAGAAAAAACAAACCTTACCTTATAGATAAAACAATAAATATTAATATGTAGCATAAGAAAATAGTGAAAAAATATGCTTTGGGAATATTATAATAATAGTTACCAACAAGATGAACAGATTCATTAGTATAATATCCATAAAATAAAGTGGTATCAGTTAAAAAACCCTAAAAATAATAAACAAAATAATTTTATTCTCAAAACAGTAGAAATACAAATAAATGAAAAATAAGGAATATATTAAAATCTACCTTTTTCCTAATTTTTTTTGCAATAAAAGAGCAAATTAATATTTTTTAATGGGAAATCCATATATAAATATTATATAATGATATTTAAAAAATACTTACAGAGCCAGTAAATAAATTACCAAATGAAAAATTGGCATTATTTTCATATGGGCTGTCGGAAACTTGGAATTCTATAATATTTACTTTATCTTCTAACGTTTCTAAAAAAGCAATTTAAAGAAAGATAATGAATAAAGTTGAAAAGAGTCCAGTCTCCGAGTTCTTAAGATCTTAGAAATCTGTGATTTTACGAAAATAAATGAAAAATGATGGAGAGCATATTGAGTTAAAATTTAAGAGAAAGTAATAGTAAAGTAAGAGAAAACACTGTAAAATGATGTAGTGATATCTTTAAAAATAGAGTTAGTTCTTAACAATTCTGTATCTTGAACTATTGATTTTGAAGCTTTTTATTTTTTCATCTAATTAATCATCATAAAAGAAATAAAGAATGGATACTAACTATTAGAAGAGATCATATTTTGATATTCATTTGAATCTTGTAAAGTAAGAGGAACATAGAAACGGTAAAGCATTTGAGGAATGACGAGAAAACCAAAACTAAAAAGAAAAAAATATTCTTATTAATACTTTAGGCTTTTATTTAAAAAATAATAATAATTTAATATTACCTTAAAATGCAAACAATTAAATTCAAAATGAATAACCAACGAAGGAATTTGAAAAAAGTTGCCACTCCGCTTCCAAATTGCCCTTCAATAATTTTAAGACTATTATACCATAATTCCATTGTATAAAAAAAAGATTTAAATGTAGTTTTAAACTAGAAAAAAATCAAAATGTTAAAAAAAATATATATATGTGTGTTCTGGAAAGGTTGGATATATATATATTTATATATATATATATATATGAAGGCATAACCTAAATACCACCTAAATATTCGAAGATATTTAAGGTTATTGTTAAAAAATAAAAAAGAGAAGTATAAAATAATATAATAAATAATAACACTATAGAGTGCATCAACAGTGAGTGTCCCCTCTGACATGATGCAGCAGCATTGATGAAATATTGTGAAAATGGGAGACGAAATTTAGATTTGAGGATTACCTCTGGCTTGTGATCATAATCATTGGGTTCAAGATAAAACAGATCCAGTAACATACACATTGCGATTAGTAAATATATGCTTTATTTACAAGAAAATTACATTATTCTTTTAAAAAATACAAATCACAAGAAATGTTGAAAATGGTCGCCTTCGACACTATGTGCGTGTGATGTTCAAAGCAACTTTACGCAAAATGTGATGGTTTCAATGCTTCGGGGTATATTCTCTTTCAGTTGGTCTATCGTGCTGGGATTATTTTCGTATACTTTTCCTTTGTTGGCACATATCTCGTGAGTCGCTGAGACGTATGCTTTCACGGAGAAACGCACAAAAAGTCTAAGTAAAGGTTTGTGGCCACTTCGTTCACCGGACTTGACTGCGTGCAATTTTCTTCTGTGGAGATATTTAAAAGGAAAAGTATAGGAAAATAATTCCAAAACGATAGTCCAACTGATGGAGAATATACGCAATTTGTCTGTTACTGGACTGAGGCCGGTTTTGGGACACCTTGTATATTTAATTATACATTATAATCCGAAAATGTTTGACATAGGGGAGGAGGCAGATGATTTACTATCGAATGTCGCGTCATGATGATGTTGGAATCATAAGCTGCGTGTAGAGTTTGACATGTATTTCTAAAAGGGAGGTTAGATTAACGAATAAAAAAAGGAAAAATATATCGGGGATATATATAGTATTGTATTAAATTAAAGAATACCTTTGTCCAAGACATGCTTGTTCTATACTTTAATCTTTTGGTCAAACTGATTGGAGATCGTTGCGATTTTTTACTAACTGATTTCACTAAACGTTTCCGAATTGTTCTTTTTAACGTTAACGGTTCAGGCATATCTCTTAATGTTTCCCTATAAATGATATAATAATTGAGTTTTAATACTATTTCTAGGTCATAAATATTTTCAATTGCTCTAAATACATTCTAAGATGTTCAGCCAGAGGATCATCTTCCATTAAGGTATTGTCTTTTTCCATCGCTTCTAAAATTTGATTTGCATGTCGTTCAAATGCCACTTTTGTTATATTTCTGTCATTTCTTGAATTGTCAACTTCATTTTCATTTAAATTTTTAGCTAAAAATAAAAGTTAATTTAAACATTTCGTACTTTATCTTAATCTGGAATAAGCCTTCTGATAAGTTATTAAAGGCCCGGGATTGGCAATTGTCCCCCCCCCCCCCTGGGCCGGAAGCTTTCTTTTTAAATATAAAACTAGAAATTTAACTCAGAAATAAAATCTTAAAAAGTATTAACATTTCTTATAAAATAGAATCTTTTTCTTATCTATTAACAAAAGTATTTTCTTGACGTAGTCATTTTGTATTTTTGGTTTGTCTTTGTTCATTATTGAAAAATCCAAATTATACGATGTTTAATAGAATATTTAATATAATTAGTTGTGAAGAGATACCTGAAGTCCTTGAAGGTAGAGTTTTGACGATATCAAGTCTCGTTTTTGTCGAATTAAAAGGACGATTCCTTCTTCGGATGTCAATTGGAGGTTCCATATCTTGCTCATAGACATTCTCTGTTATTATTTCATTTACTTCATCTAAAAATTTTGGAAAAATAAAAAATTAATGACCAATAAATTTATTTTCTTGTTTGAGAACAAGATTTAAAAAAAGCACTTACTCGAATTCATTCTTTTAACGAAGAGGAAAGAAAGACAATGCTATTAATTATTTATCATTAAAAGCTTTATTCTTATCAGAAAATAATATGTTGACGATAAGATTGATATGATAAGAAATCAATGATTAAAGTATTCATTAATAAATGATAAATAATCATACTTTATATATATATCGATTTAAGAAAAAAATTGATTTTAATTGAAAAAAAGGAGTTGTTTATTTATTCACTTTATTAACTATATCAAGTATTTTGACATTTCAATCATTGAGCAATAAAATAAGGGAGTGATGCATCTACGGATGGGTCCCATACATGGTCCTGTCGTTCAGAGCTGAATTTGTTCAAAGAATGACCAAGAACTAACTTGAGAACCATCTTTCTAAGACAGAGTTGCCAACTTTTTAAATATTGTTGAACAAAATTTTGTTCCCCATAGATTAATAATAACATGAAATTACAATTCATAAAGCAATGAGCATTTGAGATTTCTTATTATATTTTATAGACATTCTTATTTTTAACAAATTATTATAGTCGGGGCAGGAATTTCTTAGAAGGGTAGAGAGATACAAAACATAAGACATGCAATTTGAAAACCTTTCGTTATATAAATTGCATAAAAAATAAATATTTTCTAAATTTTTATATTTATTAATTAAAATACTTTTAGTCCTGTCCCAAGGGACAGGGCTAAAAGCAGAGATAAACATACCAAAGATCAGGAGTTTGCTTCCCGTCCTGAGCGACAAAAATTTATTTATATTATATTGGCTACGAATTGGTTTAAATAAATAAGGACGAGTAATGGTCTCAGATTACGAAAGACAAAAAAAAATTATATTTTCTATAAATATCAAAAATTTAAAAATTGGCGCCCAACTGAACGCAATTTGTTCCACGACACGTGATTTAAGTGCTGCATGTTATTTCTTTTTTTCATAATTGTCATGTAAAAATGACATTTCGCTCGTCAGATTTTTAAAATAATTTTTTATATATTCTTGTTATGTGTTTTTATATAAAGAATTAGAAAAAGTGAAAAGAATTAACTCAACATTTTATTATATTATGATATTTTTTATTTTTGTAATTGATTTCGAAATGTTTAAAATAATTCTTTGATGTACAACATAAAGAGGTTTTTTTTTTAAATTTTAATTGATAATTGATATATGTTTATACCTAAAAAATGAAAATAATATTTTACCTTTTTATATTTTTTTTTTTCAGATTACTTTGCAGATGTAATATTCCTATCCTATCAAAAGGGAATTTTCCAAAAATGAAGAAACTAGGAGGCAATTTTCGCAACACCCAATGGGACCCTTTATTAATTATTTCCCAAATAATTGCCATGCAAAGTGTTCTTTATTTAGGGCTTGGCTTTTGGATGCTCATCCTCAATGATTTAATCGTTGGCTCCTCGAGATCTCTTGATCATTTATTTAAATATCAAGTAAGAGACACCCTAACTTTTTTTTATAAATATTTTACAAGTATTATTTATTTTTTATATTTGTTTTCTCCTTCTAGGAAATACACGTCAATGATTTCAGGGGGAAAATTGTAATTACAGCATTTATTCTCAATGCTCTAACGGGGTAAGTATACTTGATTATTTATTATCTTTAAAAAACTTAAATTTTGAATTGATTATTTTTAAACCTCACATATTTTTGGCCTTCTCATTCTAAAACATAACAGGAATTCTATGAATGAACAAATCTATCCATCAGAACCAAACATTAATCAATAATTTATTTTACTGCTTGAAAAACACTGGAATAAAATGCATTCAAAATAAAATAAAGAACCTTCGTTAATAACATAATTAGAGGAGGCTAACGGATTACAGATATGAAGTTACAACAACTTGTTGTCGAGCCCTTTTCCACAAAAAAAAAGTATTCAACTTTACCAAGTCTTTTCTTGGGGTAGGAATGTGGGCCCTGTAAGAGACATAAAAGACCCAATTTATGATGGCCTTAGTGCATATGGAACAACAAAACCGTCTCAAAAATTGCATTTTTCAATAACATTATTAGACGATATATTGATGTTTTTTTCAATCAACAAATATCATATATTATATAATTTTGAATAACTTATCTATATATGAATGTTTACCTAAAAAAATTTGTTTTAGGTAGGGGGAGGCAACTGGCCATTTTGGCGATCAATGGCCACATCAATTTTTCGTATGAATCTTGCCTTTTATCTATACGTTTCCTGCTATTATATGTACCATTATTATAATAAATATTATCATTTACAAATCGAGACAGAATTCTACTAATAAGATCTAGGACTAACAGTGGCGTGCAGAAATCTGGTGATGTCTGGGGCCAACTCCTTGATTGTTGACTCAAGTATAAGACCTAGAAATATTTATAAGAAATTTTGAATATGTAAACACAGATGAAATATGAATTAAACACTTTATTCGATTTAAATTTCGACCGAATTTATTTAGTTATTTCCCCCAAAGGATGTCAGAAAACACTTCAGTTTTTACATCAGCTGGGAGAAATTCTTTTTCAATGCTTATTAAAGCTGAGTTGGTCAGTTGCTTCTGTGATATTGCTTTTGATGGATGCTCCTCATACGTTATTTGCTTGCATGTGGAGGCACCATTTTCTCTGGAAAGAAAGTGACCATGTTAAAGGAATAAAGGGCTAACCACTGTCCCTGCAGTGCGATGAGCCTTCAAAAATTGATTAATCACTGTTGAAATTTCAAAATCACTATCTTATTTCCTTCTCTGATTAGATGCTTGGGGCCAGCCAACGTCCCTTCACCCACCACCCCCGCCCCCAGTTGTTTGAATGGAGCATTTTTTTCACCTTTTAAAGTTTTAAAGTGAGGTTAATTAAGATATTAAGAAATTCCGAAATCGACTCGACTTTACAAAAGCTCAACTATACCATTTTTATTTATGATAATAACATAATAATAAGATAATAAGTCATATTCTTTTTTTGGAAAACAAATTAATCCTTTAATTCCTTCTTTAAATTTTATTTTTCTCAAACTTTCTGGAAGTCATTTCATATCTATTAGAGGTTTAGAATATTACTTAATTTTTTTCTTTGTTGTTTTCTTGAAGGGCTCTTGGACTTTGGCTCATCGTTCATAGGACGAAACTCTGTTTGGATTTTGCTTGCACTGCTCATCTGATTCATCTATTTGTCTGCTGGAATTATAATTCATCATTCCCAAGCTCTTTTTCCTGGTGGTTGCTTAATATTGTGTCTTTAACCATAACATGTGTTCTTGGTGAATTCCTTTGTATTCGAACAGAACTTCAAGCAATTCCTTTGAGTTTAGGACCCAAAGTGGATTTATAATAATAATAATTCAATTTTTTTTTATAGGATTAAAACCTAATTTTTGATAACATAATTAATATTTTTTATTAAAGAATTACTGTGAAATTTAAAAGTTACTGTAATATTATCATAATATTATTAATTTAGAAAGTCCAAGTGGACAGATATATTCCCTTATATCCATTTTATATAAAAATTATAATAAAAGAAAAAAAATATAAAAATACATAAATACAATACAATAAATTAAACCTTACCTGGTAATATGGGGATGATAATAGCAATGCGTTGCCAGGTGTAATTTTATTTCGAATAATAAATAGTTTAGGTTGTAATTAAATTGGTCAAAATATTATAGTATAAAAAAGGTTATTTGCGAAGATTTTAATTAATTCTTAACTTTTTCTTATATATATATAATTTTAATATTGCTTTCTTTCAGTATTGAAAAAATAAATTTTCAAATCATTTTCTAAACTCATTAAAATTAGTTACTTGGAAAAAATAAAAGAATATAAAGGTAGTAGATTCCTTCTCTAGTTGTATAAAGCAACTACTATAAATGTGGTCAAAATGGAACATTTCAGAATGTTTTTTCATTTTGAAACTAAGGGGCCTCATAAACGAACGACAAAAGAGTTTCATTGGCCGGTAATAATTCTGAAAACTATTGCCGGGCAACAAATACTATTGTCAGCAAATAAGTATATGTCCCGGCTATTTTCGGCTACAGATTATTCTGAGAATTTGCCGCTTACACATGACAATAATGACTCAAAGTGAGGAAGTACTTGTTAGCGCAGCAAAATAGTTTTTTTTTTTTAACAATTACAAGAAATTAAAAAAAGAGAAAGAAGAGCGTGGATTGGACCTTACCTAAAGTGAGACATTTCACATTTAAGCAAGGAGTTAGTTCTGCTAATGTTAATTAAATTAAATTTGTTATTAACGCCCAACCATCCTTTTTGGAATTCCAATTTTTGTATTCATTCGCCTCGATTTCTGATAGATAGATTAATAATATCATTAGTTTTTTAATTTGACCAATTATAAAAACTGTAACTATTTTGAGTATAAAATAAAAAAAAAATAAAAATAAACTGAGAAGGATAACAGATGACCACTCGGTCACTTTCTTGGCAGTCAACAATTTGACTACAGAGACCTCTAGCTCAGGGCAGGGAACTATTATGGCCGGACATTGTTGCATATATTCATCGTGAGACCGATATCACCAGGATATTTACACATTTCTACGCCCTAAGCCAACGTGTTTAATTCTGCGCCTCTGAAAAATTTGATTTATAATATTTTTAAATCATAGGCTCTTACAATACAATAAAATTTTTATAAACTACATTATATTTTTAATTCCAAATTACACTACTCATGAAATTGCAAAACATTAACACATACAAAAAAATTTTGTATTTACGCCCCTTTGATTGTTGCGTCCTATTATTGGTTTCATTGACCCAGAATTTCACTCGCAAGATATTGGCAGGACCATATATTATTGAAAATGTTTCTGAATTTATTGCATTATTGCCCGGCAACACATTGCTTTAAAATGTTACTCATTTACAAGCCTCTAAATATACAAATGAAAATTACTCCCAGTCTGATTTTAGCATAATACTCAGAGTCCCCCATCTCCCCATGGCCGAGATATTAAAGATATTGACATTTTTAATATTGATAACCTTAAAAGCTAAGGGATGTGCTCGGATCCCAAGCACTCTGATGAAAATTTATTTAAACCATTTGGATACCAATTTGTTTAAATATGTCTAGATAATTTGTATCGTTTAAAAGTCTCTATTGCCAAACATGCTGAAAAGAGTAAAAAAAAAAGCCCAGAGAGATAAATAAATAAAATAATAATAAATTCAACAATGTTTTTTAAAACCATGATTTATTTCAAAGTTATCTGAATCATCTTAGTAAATAATTATAAGCCATGATTGTCAATCAATATAAATCCCACAAAAAATTTTTATTACACAAAATGAATAGAATAAAAAAAAAAGATCATAAGACCACAGCAGCTCACTATCTTAATAGACCTTCGAAAGTGCTCTGCTCGGTTAGTAACTTTATATATCAGCCCTGTCCCTTGGTACAGCGGTCTAACTTCACGTACCAATGGTTCGCTTCCTGTTCTTATTTAAATTATATTGGCTACCAATTAATTTAAGGACGGAGTCTAAATGGCCTCAGATGCCGAAAAAGACAAAAATCTTTATATATCCCCGGGTTCGAATTTTGTATTATTTTCAGTTATAAATAATTACTAAAAAAAGCATTTTAATTATTTAAAAAAAAAATGAAAACTTAAACTTAAAGAGGCATATTAGTACGAACCACATTGATCCCTTTATTATTTGCAATCCCTGACCGCATCGGGGCATCGCATATGCTAATGTAAGATAACTCCATAAGAAACAATAAAAGTGATAAATTCTGCCCGACGATATAAGTCTGGTCAAAAATTAAAAATATCTACTTGTTTAATATTTATGAGATTTTTTTTAGCCTTTTCGGCATCTGAGTCCTTTTAAACAGTACATGTATATATTTATTATGATACTTAAAAATCAGGCATATTTATTTATGACATCAGTTATTTATAAGTAATTATTTATTTTTATAATAAATAACAACGAAAAAATTAAATGGTATATAAAAAAAAAATAGAATATACAGGAAGGTGTGGAAAGTTGAATTTTCTTAAAATTTGTTA
>JAAAKE020014629.1:0-10675 GCA_010014785.2 Anisolabis maritima
TCCTGATGCGGCCCAGCCTTACCCAGACTCTGCCTCCAGCGGCCCCCAGGTCAATTGAGTTTGAGACCCCTGATTTAGAATATTAGAATTATTATTAATGTTTATATTATCTTAAAGTCGAATGGAGGGAAGTGAATTTTTTTCGCAACCCAATCAGCATATCCAATGAAATTCCATCCCTACTCCTACGAAAAATAGTTGGCCTCAACTAAAGGTAATATACATGCTAATAATTCACCATTCTCCCACCACTGATTATGACTCAATTAAGACACTAATCGAGAATAAATGGCACTACACACCCAACACGTGAATTAGCAGAGATACTAAAAATAGCACTATCCTCTAGCATTTAGTGCAACATATAAAAATTTGCCTTTGAAAATCGACACAAACAAATCGATGTGAAAAATTAATTTAAACTTTTCTAACAATATTTTGTTTATTTAATTTAACACTGAACTTACTAATTTCTTATTCTAATAAATTTTTCCCAATAAATTTTGTTTATTATAAAAGTATCGAAATAATTTTTAATTATTCCTATTACCATTTTGAATTTATAATTTTTAAAATTATATGTTTATAAATTAGAGAATAAAAATTATTTGGATAATTTGAAAATAAATTGGGAAGAGCACGTGGGTCGGCTACGCCACTTGAGGTGTTTATGCATCGAGACCCTATAACTTGAAAGTTGGAACGTTCCATTGAAAATTCGCTTCGCTGTCAGTCGTTCTCTGTGGCTTTTCAATAGAACAGACGAGTCATAAATTTGTCGACATGGTCCATCTTCTAATTACAAGTTGCTTTTGTTCGAAATAGACACTAAGAGGCGTTCGCCTATCTAAGAGCCTCGGGGTTAGAAACGTTGCTAACAAAGATTAGCAGTAAACAAGAGGCCAGCAGCTTGCATGCTGATAATCTGGCTAATGACTCCTGTGCTCGCACACACCTGCTTATTAGTGCCACTTGATTTATTTGTTTGCTGTATTTCAGTCATTTCAACTTAAAGGTGTCAAGATCTCCAAATTAGCCCCGAAGGGACAACGTCCTTCCAAAATCTCGACACTTTTTTGGATCCTCGGGAATTACCTTATCTTTCTTACAAATTATTGTGGTAAATTGAAAATGTTCGTATACTTAATTAAAGAATGTTTAAAAAAGGAGGAGGGGCAAGAAATTCAAGGTTCTCAACTTCTATTCTCGGGGCGGCATGCATTTAAGTTAAAATAAATAATTTATGATATGATAAATAATGTTTGAGTGAGAGTTTAATGGCTTCCAACATCATACAGCATATAATTTAATTATTTAACAATTTATAAGTTACTAACTTTATTCATAAAAATAAGCAGGTTATTTATTCTAATTTTATAACTATAATTAAATAAATTATATATGATGTATAGGGTAATCAAACATATTCCCAAAATACTAATACTATAACTATCAAACGGTTCACTTAATAGTATATATAATTTTACACACAGACCAAATTTCATGCCATTTTAGAAATATTAAATTTTATCTTCTTAATTATTTACTAATACCATGAAGCTAAGATAAACAAATACACTTTTGAAGCTACTAGCTATCTTATAACATTGTTTATTATAAGAAATGTTGATGGGAAATTTATTTCTGATGGAATCACTCAGATATATGAGAAATTTCAACCAAAACCTTACATAAAAATAATTACCTTCTTTTAAGCCCGGGTGACACATGCATGGATTTCCCTACGTAAGAAGACACGAATTGAACCGGAATAAACCGAAAGTTGAACATATTTCAGTTTCGGGAAAGAAGATCTCTGCATGTGTCACCTGGCTTTTCTAAAAACGTGTAAAATTTGAGTTTTCGAAAATATTTTTCCCTGTGCGCCATAAGTCGAGACACACTAGTATATATTACATATAGCTTTAATAAAATAATTAAAAAAAAAAAAGGAAAATTTTAGTTTACAGTAAAATGGTTTTGAGACCCCGGGACACGTTTTATGAAAACGGGACGGATGGGATTCTTAATCTCTGAATGTTTTGGCAAGTTTAATGATTGATTTCCTCTCCCTAATTGAAATTTTTTATATAAATAACTTTTCATAATCACAATTTTGTTGTTGGGTGAAATAAGCAAAATTTTTCAGATTCTTTTTGAAAAGAATGTATTAATCAGACATTTAAAAATTGTAGGGAGGAAGTTATTAATGACACAGATGATATATTGCGTCAGAATCGATCCCCATCAACCCCTAAGTTAAATTAAATTTTCTAGTTAATATTCATTTTTTAAGCTTATATTTTTAATGGATAATATAAATCTTTTATTTTTATTTAGAAATGATCATAAATCTATTAAATTAAGACGTGGAATTTATTTTTTATTTATACCTATAATAATTAATTCTATTTGTTAAAGTGAGGGGAGGGGGGGTAATTCCCTTCTCTAACGATTGATAGAAGTCAATCAAAGAGAAATTCAAACTCATTTCATTTCTTTGGGGATTACATGGAATAATTAACTAGAATGGCTTTTTGCGGGGCCTTGTGTAGCAGTGCCTCCCTATTATTAATTTGACCCCGTCGGTTTAGTTTAGCACCCCTCCTTAAAGGCATTTTCGGTTGTAGACCCTAAAAACCGACATCAGAGCCGGTCCTGGTGATTATAAAAATTTATTTCCCCTTGAAAATATATTTTAAATAAAGGCGTATTCTAAAAAGTTATATACGTATATATATATTTATTACTAATTTGTTTGTTAATTATATTTGACACGTATTGCTGATCGTTTTAAGCTCTACTAAAATATTTATTATTAGTTTGAAGCGTTTTAAAGTCCGCTCTTAAATAAATTTAGTCACATATTCTCAATAAATGTTTTTGTCGAAATGATGATAATTCTATTTCCTTTTGTCTAGAGTTAAAATATTGATGATTTATATGATGTTCGATAACAGAATATCATGGCTTAAAATTTATAAACAAATATACAAATTTTTTGTGAGAAAGCCATAAATCTAAATTACGCCATAATTGTCAAAATTTCTTAAAAACCTATATTGCTATCCTAGTTAGTCAGGAATTTTCTGACACTTTTGATTGATGTTATATGATAACCAATCAGCGAAATTGTTTAAAATGAACCTAAATAAAATTAAAAGTCATTTTAAAAATAACAGTTGTTAATCCAAGTGAAAAGAAATGTCCTATTGGCTTGTAGTGCAACCAATATAAACATCAATTAATCACGAATGACAGTTAGGAACTGTTTATCAGTCATCTGGAATGAATTATTGAGGAACTAAGTGCTATCTTCTGTATGAGTAAGTTATTGGGCCATATATCGAGGATAATCCTATAAATCGTTGGTGGCTGAATTGGTTGCCTGCAATGAGGGAGCCGACTGAAAAGGTCGTAACAAATAATTGCCTTCGCAATTTATTGCCCGCCCCATCCAGTAGTTTTATTAATGTTTTCACAATTTGATATGGCTCGCGTTTAGAAATAAAATTTAAGATTTGTCAAAGGAGAATTTCACTAAAGAAAGAAAACAACTTTTTTTTTTTTCTTGAGCAACATTATTAATTAAATTCTTTTTTTCGAAGAGAATAATTTATTTAAAAAAGTTATTTATTTATCATTTATCATGAATATTATCCGGTTCAAAATAATGAAGATATATAGCTTTCAATTAGGAAATGGAAGAAAGGGCCCGGATGGAAATAGATATATAATTAACTAGCTAGTTAGAAATGAATATTCAGAAGGGGGAGATGGAGTCAGGAATTAATCGGAAATTCACAGAGTACTAATAGATGACTAAAATATGTGTGTCTGCCTGCACAAAAATCATTCCAGAACCAAAGGAATATACAACAGAAACCTTCATACAGTATTAACATTCCTTTATATGAAAAAACAACAATTGAAATTTAAAAAAACAAAAACAAATAGGTTTGGGCGGCCCTGTGGATTCTGAGTTATTGTGAACTCAGGAACCAAGCCCTCTGCCTTAATCCGCTCGACTCTTTCCCTATTTCATTTTTCATTTTCGAGTCCGAAAGAAACTCCCGACCAAACGCATCATTTCAAATAATGAGCGGTGCCCTTTGGTATGAAATGGGCCTTTTCAAAAAGTAAGTTTCTGGAATTCTATAACAATACATTACAAAAACCATATGTCTTTAAAGGAAACGTGACAAATGGCTGACATTTATGGTCAATGATATTGTTTGACGCTATTTTTGGAAAGATAAAGAAGATTTTAAAATAATTTATTTTCTTTTGAGAAAAATAAATAAAAAAAATCATTTGACATTCTTTTTAAAGAGATGAATGGGAATGATCCTTGTTTTTCAGAGAATGAAAATAAAAAATTGAAATGTGATTTGAAAAACTTTAAAAAATTCTTTAAATATGATGTGGATTGAATTTAATCAATCTAAATTTTACTATATTATTTTACAAATTCTTTCTTCTCTTTTTTCACATCTTTCTTTTTGTTTCAAGCTGATTGAATGCATTGATGTCGCTTTTTTTAACAAAAAATTATTTTTCCTTACATTAGTTTGAAAAATTTTATTTATTTTCACATTATTAAGGGAGCCTTTGACGCTCTGACGCCTCCCCGGGAACGCGGTTATTTCAATGCAGAAAGGGGACGCTCGGCCCCTTCCCGCTGGTCATCTGCCTTGCTGAGAGTATTATTTATTATATTATTCAATGAAGGTTTTGATCCATGGCACCTCCTATCTCCATCTCCATTTTAAAAATACTCTTTAATTATTTTTTTCGGCCCCTATTTAATTCAAAAATTGCTAAAAGATAAACGAGTCCGGAATATGATTTCTGATTCTAAACCCGCGAGTGCCGCCATAAAATGTCATTCTAAATGGGAGATTAAGATTTATATCGATAAAGGTTGACATTTGTTGATTTGTGTTTGAATGTTCCCGAAAAACATGAAAGATATGACAATTAAATCGAAACGAGAGCTTGCTGTGCGTTGGCCACTCCGGACTGCAACTCGCTGCATGTCTTCAGGCCATGCTTCACCAGGGGCACCGGAAGCCATGAGTCAAGGGGTGGTCAAGGCCGCCTGCTGGTCACCTCTGGTGCCTGATTCCAGATAGCTATGGAAATCACTTTAATTAATTATTATTGCATGCGGATATGCATCTCTCTGACAGGCCCGAATGCAAATTTTACATGTATCTTAATTAGATATATAGGGTGACCACATTTCTGCAAAGATAAAACTGAATGCGCTTCATTAAAAAAAATTCTTTTGTTATTTTTTGAATTTTTTGAATATATAAAAATATATGGTTTTTTATCCTGAAAAAATTACTTAATCTTGTTGAATAGAGAACGTTTTTATCATCAGTGATGATGATGGGGTTTAAAAATTTTTTAATATATAGTGAGAAAGTATTGCGGGAATACAAGTTTTGAGGTCTCCTGAGTCTAAAAAAAAGGGTCTCTTTCTCTGTGTGCATATTGGAACAAGAAAAAAAAACGAACTAGGCTGGACCTTTATATTAATATTTAAGTTAGGTACCCTGGTCGCTTGCCTCGAAGCTTTTGAATGAAATCGGCCAACGGGCACTAGATTTATAGGAAGAGTTGCATAATTTTTTGGCAGAGACTCGATGCGAATCCGAGCTGCCTTGAACCAAGGATTCTTAACAACCGGCTTCTGGCTAAGAAAATATATTCTTACATATGATTAAAAAATTTTATAAGCAAATCCATTGATATCCAGGAAAATTAAAAATACAATACATGGTTCGTTGATGCTCTTTTAATATTTTATTCACCGATCTAGGACGAACAAATTCAGAATATTCAGATTGCCCAAAGCCTATCTAAGGATATTTTATTTATTTATCTTAACCTCAGAGCTCAGGAAATCTTGGCTTTCTATTTTAATATTATTTTAATTTAATTATCTACTACATAAGTCATTATTAAGAAAATGAAATACTAAATTTACTTTCACTTTGAACTTATAAAAACTAATATAATGCTATTTATAAATAAATTGAAAAGAGATAGGAATTTTTAAAGAGCCAAAAGCAAGGGATGAAGTCGATAGAAGATTCTCATCAGTTCGAAGTGAAGAAAGCTAAAAATTTCCCAACATATCTATTACTAATAATCATCACCTTGTTCTTACAATTACCTTATTTTACCTTAATTATAATCATCCTATAATGTTACAGAGCTGGAGCAGATTTAATGCCCCAGGTGGCATTTGTTTATCAAGCTTTGTTATCTTGTAAACATACTAGCGGTCTCTTTTCCTTATAAAATTCCTATCGGAGATCAATAGCTTTATGTAAGGGTCACCTGTCTGGCCGGGGACTCCGCCCCTCACCATTTATTAATACATCACGCACGCTCGCTATTGATTTTTCCGCAAGATATCGCTGCCATTTATTTTTACACGCACTTGTTTATATTTAGTTTGCGAACGAGAGCAAGGGTGGGGATGTCCAACCTCCTCTCTCCCTGCTCAAACAGTTTGTTATGTCCCAATGAGTGTAACATATAAAATACAATTTAACTTTTATTAATCCAGCATCTTTTATTTAAACGTTATTTAAGTGGTATATACCTACTTACAACTTAGGAAAGGTAAGACAAATAAGAAAAAACTGGCGGTGTGACTAAATGCTTCACATAACTTTCTCTTACTTAATAAAAGGAAAGATGAGTGAGGTGTTGTCACACCAGATTTTTTGCATCGGGCCCCCTAGGCAGCCGTTTAATGTCAATTTAATCGATTTCTTTAGGGGGATTAGGGTTAATACATGTCAAAGATCATCTAATAAATAATTGATACATTAATTTTAATCAAAATCGTTAGAGCCAATTTTGAGAATATCGGAAAAAAAGTACTAGTACTCTGTGGCTGATTTTATTAAAAAGCTTCGTGTTGTATGCGACGTGGGTTTGTAATGTAAAGAATAAACATACCCGCTTTTGAAAAAGTGAAAATAAATCGTTAAATTCTGAAAAATTTTTACCTTATTTGGTAGGATTTATATATATTTTTAATATTAAAAGTCAGCAACGTTCATTTGAGGGATGCCTGGAGTAGAGCTACCCAGTCCCCAGGGCTGAAGATTATTTGGCAGTCATCACAGCCCGGACCTGGAGGCCTCTGCCTGCCTCCAGGTTAGAGCTTCCTGATAAAGTTTTGATATTTTAATATTTGAATCAATTCAAACAAGAAAAACAACGAATTGTTCTCTCTTGGGGTATACAAGTATTTAGTCAACTCACTGCTTTTATAAATTAAAAAAATTTAAATTTTCTACATATTACTTGATTAATAAAGTATTAAAATTTTTGTAAGCTTCGTACAAAGACAATTTATAAAAAATATTTTTCAATTTAATTAATTAACTCACTTTAATATTTAATTAGAAAAAAAAAACTATAAATCAAATAAAATTACATATTTGTGTATTTATGAGGTTGCATGCAATGTAATAAATAATTAGCCAAGCTTGAAAACTTTGTTTTACTATTTTTTCGGGGGCTTCATTATTTTGTTGGCAATGTTAATTATTTCCAGCTTGTTACCTTCATTATATTTTATTATATGATTCCTTTTGTAATGTTGCTCCTTACTGTTTGTTAGCCATAATATAGCGAATAATAATCCAGCGAACAATTACACATGCCTCTCCATAATTAACATCAATTAGCAGGAATGCCATATTTTGTTTTGACTTTAAATTATTTGCTTTTAATTGAAAAAAGAGCTTGAAAAAGCAAAAATTTCCTAATTTGTATTTTTTTTAAATTTAATTTAAAGAAGGATATTTTTCTACTTTCTTTTTTGAAGATGTCTAGATGATCCAGTTTGTGTTGCGCCTTTGTGCCATCTATTTTCAGATTGAAAGGCTACTGGTCTGGATAGAGGACCACGAGTTACCCGAGCCAAGATTGGCTTTTCTCTTTTCTTCTTTCCTTTTCATCAGACGTCAGCATCGTTTCTTTCTGTTCCTTTTTTTGGTTACATGTCATAATAATAACAAGAAAAATGTGATAGTTTAAACAAACAAAACTTCTGGTTTTGGATAAATACTAATATATAGAACACTATGATATTTAAGTCCTTTTAGAGGTCTTATGCTAAACTTACTTACTCTGATAGTATTTTTATTTAAAATCTTAAAGAAGTCAAACTTTTCAGAGTCCGTCCAAAATCGCATCAAATATTTAATTTGCAAATAAATTCACTTGATTTTGTCTCACGAAACTATTTATTGATAAATTGAAGAAATAGCTTGGAAACAGGGAACCCATCGAACCAGGGAATGGCTAATTTGAAGAGCCCAATAAATCGTTGCTCTATAAAAACGACCCAGCTAATAGCCCTGGAACATTGGTGGGCGAACCGAGCCAAAAGAGGAGATTATATTCGAAAATAAATTCAATCCAATCCGAATAATTGTTCTGATCTTTTCGTTTATTTTATTATAGAATTCTAAAATAATAAAATATCGCTCATTCAACTAAAATTTTGTGCTCTCTCAGCCATCCATATGCGATATTATTGATTTATATATGGACATAAAACTTGGGTTAGAATTAATATACTTGATAAATTTTAAAAGAAATCCTTATTTTTTCAAAAAAGTACAAAATATTTTTTATTATTATTAGATTATTAGAGTCGGTGATCACAGCGCCACCTCACGGAGGGAATAGGAAAATTTTTGGTATTTTATTTTGTTTGACCTTTTTCTTAGAGTCTATTTAGTATTTTCTTTTTTCCCGGGTAATTTTTTTAGTACCCTTTTTTTTTTAAAGAACTTCGAGGAGCTGCTCGACACAAATCTTTGCCTTTAGTTGTTACTTATATATATGAAATATATATGAGAAAGTATTAAAAATTTTTTTTGAAATTTCAACGGAAATACTCGTTTTTTTTCGAGTTAAGCTAAGTATATATCCAAAAAAATGCTGCCCCAATTGTATTTGTGACTTACAATAGATAACTATAGATTGGTTTACTTACTTGACTTTATGTTTCAGGTATTTAAAATGATTCATTTTTTCAGTGTCCAATTAATCTTGAAATTACTCGCAGCTTTGAATTAAGCCATAAATGATGTTATATTTTTAAACAGTTGTCTCGTGATGAAAATAATTGTTTCTGCCATCAGCTGTGGCTTCCTCTAAATTACACCTTGCCTGTAATTTACACATATAAATAATTAAGCAATTTAAATTATAATACTCTTCGGAGAGAAATCGCCTAAGCTGGTAATAAATTTAACTTTTCTTAACTTTTTAATAACAAGATTTAGCTAACTGAAAAATAATTAAAGAACGTTGCATGTTGGGGATGTTTTTTTCGGAAAGTTGAGATTCTGGCCAATGGCAGATTAGAAATTCCTCTCATTAAAACGAATGGGCTTAGATAATGACCAAATTAACAGTATCTTGGTAGCTAAGTAGGTAGAGTTGAGCTTCATTAGCATAGGACATATCCCACTGGATTAACAAGAATTTAGAGTTGTGGCCCACAACGAGTGCAGCCACAATGCACGTGCAAAAATGCAGCCAGGAAAAAAAGCTGATGCAATCAAATTTGAAAATATTCTTGCCAGATAATTATAATCTCTTGGAAACTAGTTTGAAGATTATCTAAACCAGTTGAAATTAAAATTTAATAATTTTAATCGTGTTTATTTTTATACAACAAATAAAAAATTTTCCTTCAAGGAACAAACTTATTTATTAATTATACATATAAATCATTTTTTTCTACGTATTTTATTAATACCTAAACGGAATATCATCATATTAAATGAGTTTTTTTTTTATTTTTTTAAAATTAGTAGTAGTAAACTTAGGGCTTGGTACGACCACGACTTACCTGAACTAATACTTATATAATTTTTCTGTGTCTTCTTTCGTCGGGTTGTGCGACGAGTCGACTTCTCTATACGCATGTCGCATCAATAAATTTCAATACCAACCCCGAGTCATGGAACTTAGATAAGGGCGAAAAAGATTAAAAAATCGGGTGTACATATCACACACCTTAGTCGTTTAATGCCAATTTAATCGATTTCGTTAGTTTAAGAACACATTACTAACGACGTTTACCCGAACAACGACAAAAGACTACATCAATAAAGAGGGTCCCAAATATATATATATTTTTTGGGGGGGGGGAGGATGATAAGGTTAATACATTTCAAAGATCGCCTAATAAATAATTGATATATGAATTTTAATCAAAATATTTGAGAAAATCCAAAAATCTAAAAAAGTGCATCAGTGAAGTTCTTTGACCGATTTTAGTGAAGAGCTTCGAAGTGCAGGAGGATATATAACTAAAATATAAAATTTCAGCCTCATAGTTTTTTTTTTTGAGTTTTTATTCACACGCACACACACACACAGAGACAGACAAATCATTTTCTCAGGGACCTCAATACGTGCATTTCCGTTGAAATCTCGATATTTATATTTTTTTTTTTTGGATCGCAAGACTTTCTATATATTTCATATCTAGGCAAGAGAAAGTAAAAATATCTAGCCTAGAAGTGAGAAGTAAAGTGATTATATCAAGTTTTGAATTTCTTTAAATTTTAGTGTCAAAATACTTGATGTGTGCTGAACTTTTTAAAAATTTAAAAAT
>JAAAKE020014640.1:0-10675 GCA_010014785.2 Anisolabis maritima
ACACAACAAGAATAAAATTAAAATAAAAATTAAAAAAATATATATTCCTTCATATGACATTTCAATGATAGCCTTTCATGAAGTTATTTTCCTCTTTAGAGTGCATTTTAAATAAAAGTAATTTATTTTTTTAATTTTTTTTTTAAATTTAAATTTAAAAATTTTATACTTATTTTATGCATTTTATATTTATTTATTTTTTTTTTTTAATTTTTATTATATATTCTGAAAGTAGATCTTTTCTCGCGTAATATGATACCACACTTGCATTGAAGTTATTTTCCTTTTTATAGTGAATGCATTATAAATCAAGTAATATATATATATATTATTTTTATTCTATACTTTTTAGTCTTATTTATTAGTTTTTTATTTTTTCTTACCTATATATAGTGAGAAAGTATTATCATTTAAAAAAATAATGACGTCGAGATTTTGAAATTTATTTTGAAATTTTTATTAAATTTAAAATTTTTTTTTTCAAAGTTATTCAAAATGATTAATAGAACAATTTTATATATGGAAATTATTTCACTAAAGTGAAATTCTTAAAGAGATATTTTGATTTTTCAATTAGATTTTTACCTCATTTTAATATATTTTATATAATCGGAATTGAGCTCAAATGTAAAATTTCAGGGCACTAGCCTCTCGAGAGGAGTTTGGAAAATGGTTTCCTAGACAGAGCAAGTTAAATAAAATAACTAGAAAGGAACTAGGCGCAGGAACGGATTATCCATCTTCATACGAAGTTTTTAATGTGAATTAACAACTAATTTTATTATAAAAAAGGTTTTTTTTATTATATATCACTATATTCATCTTTAACAATCGGATTCATAGTTAACAAATATATTAAAATTATGTATACACCTATAGACTCTCTTCCAAAAAAACATCACCTGAAGATGGAAAAATAAATTTTATCCGAAACGTCTCGTTTTTTCAAAGAACTAGAGAGAGTTTTATTTGGCTGCTTGGACCTAATTCTTCTTCACCTCATCACTAAGCCATTAATATTCAAACTAAATAACGAAATGTTAGGTATGGGAAATAATATTGCACTCCCCCCCCCCTAATTCTCCCCTATATTCAGTTCTTGATTTGTGCAAAATTTCAACACGATCGAATAATTCTTTTTTTTTTTTTTAAAGTTAAAAATAAAAAAAAAAAGAAATCCGCTTCGATTATTTAATCTTAATTCTCTTTTTGTTTCAGATGCCAACTGTCAAAGGAGAGAAGGATTCATCTTAATTAAATCGGTGAGTTTTTAGAATTAGTAACTGGATCCAAATGCATTTTCTGAGTTATTTGTTATTTATTTATTTATTTATTTTTTTTTTAAGTCAAAAATGATTGAATACCTCTCCAAACACTTTTTACATATTCAAAAAAAGATAATTATTTTTTCTAAATTTATGAAAACTTAGTAATTGGGGACGGATAGTTCTAGTAAAAAAAAAAAAAAAAAAACTAAATCAAAGGTCTTCTAAAGAGAGAAGGAATTTTTTTTTTTTATAGTATTCTCTTTGGTATATCAAAGTCTCAAAGTATGTTTGTAGCTCTTTATTTTTAAATCTAACGATTTTTCCTCCCCCTACCAAAACTAAATCTATTAAGGCTAGTATATATATATATATTTAGTAAATTCATTGAGACGTGGGTTTTTTAATTAGTATCTATTCTATAGATTCTAAAAAGAGCCTCTCTCTTTTGCTCTCTTTTCATGACGCGGTTTCCTTTTTAAGAGATGATATATAGAGCAAAGGGGGTGCGAAAGTCTATCATTAAAAAATATAAAATTAAAAATAATTAATGGGGGGGTAGGGGGGGGGGAGAGGGAAGTTTTTTCTTTCTTTCTTTTTGGTGATATAATCAATGAATATTATTTGTTTTGTGTATGAATGAATAAATGAATGAAGGGGAGGAGCTTTGAATAAATAGGGTTTCGAGGGTTATAATTATAAATAAGGAAGTTGCTTCTCCTCCCCTTCCCCTGCTTTTTTGTTTGTTATCTTGAAAAATCTATATATTTTCCCCCTATGCGCTGGTTGTTTGTTTGGGATTAAAGGAATTTATTAATAAGCAGCCAGCAGGCATCACGGCTTGTGCGGCGACCACTAGTTACCCGAGCTAAGGCTGGTGTTATACTAGCCTTTTTTCTTTGCCAGTCCGCTCGATGGACAGGCTTACTTTTTCTCTCGGTTGCATTTCTCTGCCTACCCCTCAAAGGGCCAAGACAAGAGGGATAATAGACAGCCATGTTGCAAATCTCGCTTTATCGGAATAGAGGCGAAAACAGGATCAGCAATAACCTTTGGATGCTCAATAACAACGCGAAATTGAGACGTTTCAAACGAGTTTCAGTACTTCAGTACAATTTGGTGTCCAAAGGTAGTGTGCATTTCATCACTCAATTACATGTTGCCCCCCTCCTCGTGGCCGAGAGGTTAAAGATACATACATTGTCATTATTGATAACCTTAAAAGCTAAGGGTTCGGCTACTGATAATGGTCCAATAACTTCAAACAATAAAAGAATATTTTGCGAAATACCTAATAAATATTTCGTCATAATCATGACTTTGGAAATCGTCATTAATTCCATTCAATATATAATAAATAATTATATAAAATTAGTGTTAATGGAGCTAATTACCTTCTGTTATTATATATATATATGTTGGATGAGAATATAAAGAGGAATAATGGGAAATTAACCAGCACCGTTTTTTTTTTTTTATGATGTTGATGGTGGATCAACATGGCGGTGGTTAATTCCCCATTATATATATAGATATGAAGCGTAACCTCTACCTAGGGCCGTTGTTAAATATTAGATTGAATTAACGACGGTTTACAAAACAATTGGTATTGTATTGAAGGTGATATTAGATAAAATATTCTTTCATTAGCTGAAAGTCTTAATTTCCTTACCGTCTTGTTAAAGTTTTTTCACCATTTAGACTCCGTCCTTATTTACTTATATTAATTGGTAGCCAATATAATATAAATGAATTTTTGTCGCCCGTGATGGGAGACGAACTATTGACCTTTGGTGGGTGAAACATGACCTCTACCTTACAAAGCAAGTGTAGAGTGTAACTCTCTTGTTTTTAATGGATGGTACAAAGGTGTGGGGTAATTGTCAAGCAAATAAATAAATTTACCATTGATTACATCTGCGTAGTATGATAGATGATGATCTAAAAGAAAGAGAGAGTAATAAATAAAAGAAAAAGATCTCTCTAATCGAGTTTTCATAATTTTTATACGGTTGAAAAATTGCTTTATGGAAAAATAATTTTGTATTTGTAAGTTGAATGATTGATTGATTGGAATAGAAGTTTTTTTTTTTTTTTTTATAGATTTTGATAGATAGTATTATTATAAAAGAAAGTATGGTAATCGTGAAAAATTTCCTATGTCATGTTTTAGATTGATTTCGACATTTTAGGGTCTCATGAATGTTTTATACTATGAAAAATACAATATTTATTTTATTATTTTATTTTTATAAATTTAAAACAAATCATCTCTCTGTTTATGTTATACGCTTCTCTAAAAGATATTTCATATTGAATCATTTTGCTATAAGATTAAAAAAAAAAAAATCTCTCCCATATTAATAACGACATTTAATGTTTGAATTTTGTCCCCAAAAAAAAAGTCTTTTTCAGTATTTGAGGTCATTTAAACTCCGTCCTTATTTATTTATATTGGTAGCCAATGTAATTTAAATAAATTTTATCGCTCAAGACGGGACTTGAACCACAATCTTTTGGTATTTTATCTACTATTATTAAACGAGCTAATCTTGTATGTAAATTTTTTCTCGGAAACGATCTCTAACGAATTTGATGTATTTATTAATTCGGGTGCCAGGAATCGATTGCGCTAAGTCTCATCTTTGGAAAATTATATATAGGGTGTTTCTGTTTTGTGGTGCCTATTTTTTTTCGAATGACCCTATCTTTAGGATCTAATTGCAAAGATTCTACCTTTTGAAGGTATTATTGACTCTTCTTGTTCATTAAAAAAAAAAAAAAACCCGATCGACACGGAGGATTTCTTGAAATTGATTGAGGAAGACCAAGAAATTTTACTACGCTTATTTCTACTCATTTCAAGCTTTTTGACTCTTACTCTCTCCGCTATTTCAATTCTACACTCAATTTTCAAATCAAAACTCAAAATTTCTTCCTATTTTGTTAAATAAATAAAGAGAGAATGTTTTATTGAATTAAATAATAAGCATAATGGCTTAAATTTTAAATAAAATAAGCGGACCAAAATTTACATTTATGGCATCTAGACAATTAAAGAATTAAATAAATAATGATTATTTTATGGATTTATGACTCTCTGAGTTAATATTACCTTTCCCCAGTCATGCTGCTAGTTTTTCGATGTATGCTATCTTTGCTTATCTTATATTATGTTTGATAATAATAGAATAACCCAGTCAGTGGGTGGACTGAATTTTTTTAGGCCATATATTAGAGATTTTTATCTACGGGAGTAGATCCTTGGAGCAGAGATATCCAAGGGTCGCTTCTGAATGAAAAACTTAAAGAGCGAGAGGCCCTTTTGGTATTAAGCAGACTGAAGCGGGGTGGGAATTAGATTATATAGGGGGAGGTAAGCAGCATGTCTTAATTATTATCAACCTGTTTCAGAAGAATTGATACAGCTGAGGTTGAGAAAATCATGATATCCATTAAATATTGGAAGGTCTTTTTTTTTTGCTTCAAATTTTAATATTTTCTTAGGTTATCCTAGGGCTATAAAGTTGTTATGTTTCATCCTTTTCCGATGAGTGGTTCTAGAGATATAAATCAAAATAAAAGCTACACACACGCATATTAAGAATATTTTTGCATATTGTGGTCCCTTTTAAAAAGAAAAGTAAGATTATTTTTTAAAATTGGCGAATTAAATTTTTCGTGATCTTTATACTATTCTCCTTATTATTATATATAATAGTGCGGGAAAGTAAAAGTCTGTAACGCATTGAACCCGAAACTACAATACTTGACGGAGGCATTTTCATTGGAATTTTTTTATACAAGTGGCTTAAGGCTATGATTAAATTTTTTTTACTATTCATTTTAATAGGAAATCGTTTCAAAAATATATACTCTTTTATATGTTAATATTTTTTGAAAATGGTCAAGCCGCAGTAAAGAAATTTTTTTTTCAAGTTCGGGAATATTAGATATAAATTTTAGATAATAAAAGGAAATATGTTGAAAAATTTAGATTAAGGAGCCTAAGGAGGCGGGAATTTTAAACGATAACATAAATTCTAAAGAAACCGAAACAATAATTAATTCTTGTTTATTTATTTATTTTTTAGATAAAGATTTGTTTGTTCTTTTATTCAAGATGCGGGTATCCATCTGATATAATAACAAAAAAAAAAGGTGCAGGTGCTGATGATCTGATTCCATCATGAAATAAAGATCTCTGGATGATGATACAGTTTGTGTCTTTGGACCACCATCCACTCACTTGATAAAATCAGCACCCAGAAAGGGATAAAATCTTTTTCTTTTTTTTTTTTTTTTTTAATTGAAAAGTTTATGTCAGACAAGAGAGAATGTTTCATTGAGTTTGACTTGAGTTTATTAATCATTTAGTTTAATTCTTTTACTTTTACGTCATAAAAAAAAAAAAAAAATACAAGAACAAGTAGCCGCCCTGTTGTTTGGCTGAGCTCTGCATTCCGATCGTAAAAATAAAATCGTTTTTTTTTTTTTTTTTTTTAAGATAACAGTGTTTTTTAAGAGACTAAAAGCAACAAATAAGAATGGCTTTTATGTCGATTAATTTTTTTTTTTTGTTTAATTCAAGAATTTAATGTCTTATTTTACCAACATATTATTATTATAGTTGTTTTTAGATTCTTCAAGGTCTAGGTTAGAGGTATTGATCAATATCATCAATGATGATATCAATTGGTAACATTACTTAGCCAAACATCTTTAAAATCGTAATGCCTCTTCCCTATGTGATATATTTTTTTCCGGCAGCCATCATCAGATCAAATAGAAAATATAGTCAAAGAAATATATATTATTTATATATTGGACTAGTATCTATACATAACCGTATAATTAAATTGTTTAAAAGTACATATGAAGAAAAGTCTTAAAGAGAAACATAGGAGTCGACCGCGCTAAGGGTTTTATCCGCCCCCCTTTTTTTTAAGCACTTCAAAAATTTATAGCTTAAGAATGGCAGACATTTCTATTCACAGAATATTTTTATATGAACTCAGGGTATTTTTTTTTTTTTCCTCCAAACTCACCTTAAATTTATCTTTCACTAAATGGCAACTGTCCCTTCCTCTTTACTAAAATATTACAATAAAAAAATTGTGCATCTACAAAAAACTCGTCTACTCCCACTCCCCCTTCCAAAATAAAATATTTATTTTTTAGGACTTATTCATACTCATCAATTCTCTCGAGCTAATATGCCATTCCAAACTCTTTGAAAATCTCATCCAAAAGAGATGAATTAATTTTTTAAAAAATAGGTAACGAAGTTGCAACACTTTCCCATCGCTTTGTAGCCATCCTCTAGAAATATAAGATGGGACTATACGAGTATGCAAATCATGTTATGTTGATTGTTTGTAAAATAAAATATCGTTTTATTAATTGAATTTCAAAAAAAAAAAAAAAAAAATTAATAGAAAAATTGAAAATAAAGTTCATCAGAATTTTCGCCACTCATACAAAATTTATTTTCTATTCCTCCTCATTTTATTAAGTCTGAAAAATGATTTAAATAAAATAAAAAAAAAAAAAAAATATTCCGAGTTTCTATGATGACGTATGTTTATTATCAATTTCTTTTTTGGTATAAATCCGCTCTCACTCAACGGATTGTTATGAAAATTAGTCCAGAGATCTTGAAAACAAACGCTTTAATTGTTATGATCGAATTTCAATAGATTTGATCTAGCGAATACTAAGAAAATCGTGATACGAGATAAATATTGTGGTGCCTTTTTTTTTTTTTTCTTTTTTAATACCTTCTTCTATGACTATAAATTTGTTAAGTTTCATACCTTTCCGCTGAGGGGTTCTAGAGATCTAAGCCAAAATAAAAGCTAAACACATATATACACATAAGTATTTTTTTTTTTTTTGGGGAGTCCTTTTTGGACTTGAAACGTAAAGATATTTAAAAAAATTTCCTAATCATGATTCTTTCTCCCTTACTATTCTAGTGCGGGAAAGTAAAATGACGCTGTAAATTTCTAATATTCTTTGATAGATTGAATCTTTACGGGTGGGTTCAACAAAGGGACAAACTACCCTTCAGATGGATCTTGCGGAAGGCTATTAAATAAATAAAAAGAGAATAGAATGGATATGCATGGTGTGGTTACTCTCTTTTTCTATGATAGTTTTTTTTCTCTCTCTCTCTCTCCAATCTAGGTTAATTTTGAATTATTTAGCCGGCGTTGATCGTTCTCGTCCATCTGCTTGCTCATCGTGAATTCCTAATTTTATATCTCGTTTATACTTAAACAAGAAAAAGAGAGAGAGGCCTTTAAATCGATTAACAAAGACATTATTTATCAGGGAATACGGCATCGGTTAATAATTACGAAATCGAAAGAGAATCTTGATAGAAAATTTATAAGATTTTTTTTTTTACAAGTGATATTATTCTGTTTATAAGCAAACCCTTGGAGTAGACCCTATCAATCCCTATCTATTATATAGTAGGAGGGACATTACTAAAACAAAAGAAAACCTCAAAATGAATAGTATAATGAACAAGAATGTCAAGAGACTTTCTTATGGGTATTAAAAACAAAAAACGGATTGAATGAAGTTTAATCCAGAAAAGCTCCTCTCCTTTCTTGAATCATGTATGGTCTAAAGGTCAGTGGTTCATTTGCCATCCTCTGAACGCAAAGTTATTTAAATTTTCTCAGTTTTTTTTTTTTTTTTTGACATTCTCTTATCATAAATATTCAACAATTAATTGTTAAACTTATATTTTCAACAATTGCTTGTCCTGAGTAAGGTCACAAAAAAGTCAACAATTAAACAAAATTAAATAATTGTTATTTATTTTTTCTTGTCTGCTGAATTTTTTCTTTAAGTGTTTTTTATTTTTTTTTATTTTGTAGCTGCACAATACAACATTTCGGTCACATACTTCAGATAGAAATCACAAAATATTTTACATTTCAAGCAAAAGCAAAGAAAATCTACTTTAAATATACAACCCCCCTCAAAAGTAAGTATGTTTTGTTTTAATAGATGAGAAGACAAAAGGCAGCTTTTGGATGCTCAAAAAATTGAAAGGTTTACTTGTTCATCTTCATTCTAATTGTATTTATACCCACTTTCTATTTCAAAAACACATAACAATGTTTACATATATAAGCTACAATGGTCTTTTATGGTGAGCGTTGAATAATTGATTTCTCTCTTTATTTATATATATATATATATATATATATATTATTATATATATTCCAATATATGTGTTATAAATACACTTATCAAATTGGATTATTATTATTATATTATTATTTTTTCCCTTTGGTGCAAAGATTGAGGTCTCATCTCACGTACCAATGGACGGTCAATGGATCGCTTCCCGCCCTAAGCGATTACTACCAATTATTATAAATAAATAAGGACGGAGCCGAAATATCGAAAAAGCTTAAAAAAAATATTATTAAATTGATCATTTTTCTAATAGATTTTCTTTTACGAGTCAAGACGATTGCGGTTTTTTCGTGACATAATCTCACTTTAACTCTCCATCTCCAGGGAAAGGACGTAAGTTCCACCTTAAAAAAAAATCCTTTGAAATCTTTTTTTTATTTTTTAATACGGAATTCGTGACTTTAGGCTATATTTGTTTATTTAAGAGAGAGAGAGAGAGAGAGAGTATGTGTTTCCTTATCTCTTTTTTCCACCTCTCTCTCTCTTCTATGCTGGTTGTTGGTATTATTATTTTTTAATCCTATCTTCTCTCTCTCTCTCTCTCTTTCTCAGCTCCTTAAAAAACGGAATTGTTAATATCAGGGATTCCCCGGACATTTTTCTTCGAATCCTATTGACTTTTTTTCTTCATTCTGGTGCGGGTGCGTGACTCCGATCCACCACCTTTTTTTCCGTCCCTCTCTCTATTCTTAAATAAACTTCCCTTCAAACGCCTCTCTCTCTCTCTCTTGCTTCTTTCAGACTCACAAGAATCAAATATATTCATTTCTTCTTTTATTTCCCAATAAAAAAAAAAAAAAAGAAAGAAAAGAGGAGGATCTTATATATTTTTTTTAATAAAAATCAGTTACGATTGGAATAATAATAAAATTTAACAATTCCTTGAGAAAAATCCAATTTTAATAATAATATTAATAATACTAGAAAATATTTATAAAAAAAATTCATTGATTAAATAAATTCAAAATACAGTGCATGTAACTTAAATTCTAAAAGGAAAATTTTATATTCAAATATTTCATCTTAGGGGAAACAAAAAAAAAATTGTAAAGTAACCACTGTAATTTTACTTTCCCGCACTATTATATATATTATATTATGATCATGAAAAAGTTTTTTACATTTCAAATCAAAAGGTACCTAAAAAGTAGTAGCTATTATATTAACTTTTTTCTCTCGAACCACTCATCGGACAAGAAAGGACCTTTACATATCAATAGTGTTAGGACAGCCTAAAAAGGTATTAAAATTTGAAGGGAATTGGTCCGCCGGGCACGGTAAAAAAGGTCCCCAACATTTATCGCGCACCATAATTTTTTCAGTATCCCCTGGACCTCAAAATACAATGATAATAATTAAGACTTTTGACCTCAGTTTTGAACCTAATTCCAAAACAATCCGTTGAGTGGAAGCAAATTCTTGAAAAACAAAAACAAAAACAAAAAAAAATGGTTCTAAGAAGATAAACTACGTCATCACATAGAGAAACTCTGATTTTAATCAGACTTTAATTTTTTTTTTTTAAGTCTTTTTCGGCATCTGAGGCTCCGACCTTATTTATTTAAATTAATTGGTAGCCAATACAATAGAAATAAATTTTTGACGCTCAGGACGGGAAGCGAGCCACTGACCTTTGGTTTATAAGGCGAAACCTCTATCTCTGGGGACAGGGCTAATTAAATTAACGAAAAGATAATTCATATAAACAACATAACCTCAAAATAATTGCAATTAATCCCATGACATGATTATTTTAGAAGCAGGTAGTTTTGTAACTTCGTTGCCCATTTTTGTTTTTTATCGATGTGTACATTTAACATTTTCAAATAAATTTTATTTTTTTTTAAAGTGATCTAATATGTGAGCCATAAGGCAATATAAGGTGAAGGGCCTTAGCCAAAGTCTCTTCGACATCTGAAGTCTTAAACAATTAATATACGTATGTTAGTCACGATACGAATTATCCAGGTATATTTATTTATACCAATTGGTTTAAACGGACTGCTTGGGATCTGAACCCCCCCCCCCCCCTATTGACTATATCAATATCAATAGTCATGATAATAATTTCTTCTGATGATAAGATTGACTGAAGATAGCTGAATAAAACTTGGTCGAAACATCACACAAATGGGAATTTTCTCGTGTAATTTGTGAACAATCCATCAACGGCCACAAACTTTTCTATT